>VZRZ01005015.1:19732-30730 GCA_013398175.1 Climacteris rufus | reverse complement strand
CCCCTGCCCAGCCCACCCCGGCCCAGCCCAGCCCTGCCCTGCCCTGCCCTGCCCAGCCCTGCCCAGCCCTGCCCTTCACAGTGCCCGGCCCACGGGCTCCATCCTGGCCCTGGCCCTGCAGTGTGTGCCCGGTAAATCGAGATATTCTGGCCAAATACCACAGCCAGTCCTGTCTGGCAATCCGTGTGCTCAACTTTGCCCGTCACAGAGCATCCGGCACCTCCCCCTCCCTGCCATTCTGGATTTACACTCCCACTCTGACCTTTTCAAACATGATTATTCCTTCTTCCCCACAAAGGTCTGAGACTTCTGGACAGATGAATAAATTTGCCCTTATTCCTCCTATACAGAGCAAATATGATCAATAGGAAAATCTCCCCGGTTTTCTCTTGGCTTTCTGTCTCCCACACATCTCCATGCCCATGAAAAGTCTCCCACCATGACCAGCTGCCAGCTCTCCTTCCACACTAAACCAAAAGACAAAGGCTTTGGGCAGGAACTGGCTTGGGTTTTATGCCAAAACTTGTTTTTTTCCAACCCAAGTGACTCTGATTCTATAACATTTTATGGAAAACGCTGTATCTTTATTGCAATTCTGAAGTTTGGGATTATGAGGTAACTCCACTTTAAGAAAGTTCCAGCAACATTAAGGATATAAATGATTTTTTGTTTGTATCATTATTTTCTATCTTCTTGAAAATAATAAAAGCAATAGTAATAAACCCAGAAAGAATCTACCTGAGCTTGCTTTTGTCAGTGCAGAAGAGCAATTTAGCGGGCTCTCTCTTTTCTTGGTAAAGCTCTTCAGTATTTCATTTTGACAAATTTAAAATGCAAATGTTTCAAAATTAAATATTGATTTTTTTAAAAATGGAAATAAATTGCTCTGTCTCCCGGACAAGGTTTCACCACTTAGTAAAGTCTGACCAAATTCTCGAATGCCTTGCCAACCTCCTATTTTTGTTCTGTGTTATTTTAGAGACAAAATTAAATGCATGAACCAGGCCCACCTTCGTGCTTCAGCAAAAAGAAGACAAAATGCTATTTTATAAAACTCATCTCTGTGCCTGATGCCTGTGCACAGCCAGGAGGGACAATGCTCATTCCCTCACCGCGTCCTTCCCGCTGCCCGGGCTCCGTGTGCCAGCGCCAGCTGCCCCTGCCCTGGGCAGGGGATGGGCTGGGGCAGCTCCAGGGCTCCATCCCCTCCCTGGCATCAGAGCCCTGGCAGGCTGCCCTGCCCTCCCTGCCCTTCCCTGCCCAGCCCAGCCCTGCCCTGCCCAGCCCATCCCTCTCAAATGCTGCATTTATTTCAGCCCATCCTGAATGTTTGATCTACAGGGTGTGAAGAAAACCTATGATGAAAATTAAGGTACGGCAAAAAAGGCCAGGTTGGATGGGGTTTGGAGCACCCGGGCTAGTAGAAGGTGTCCCTGCCCATGGCAGAGGGGGTGGAATGAGATGAGCTTTAAGTTCCCTTCCAACCCAAAATAATGTGATTGGATTGTATGTAAGGAATGCTAAAAGGTTCCTCCTCTTGGAAAATCCCTGTAAACTAGCCCGAGTAATGCAAAAGATATGAAACCTGCAAGAAAGTTAGAAGTGAAATTAAAAGCAAATATGAAAGTAACATCATAATATCAAAGAGCTGGATGCAAGGGTACATAGGGCACTTGCAAACCTAGGTCAAAAAGCAGAAAAATCAAGTCCATGTAAATATTTTCTTACATTTCTAGCCATGCACATGGGTCTAAAATAACAGATGGAGGCATTTGGAGCCAAGTTGTGCAGGCACAAGGGTTTATTCAGAGAGCAGTGGCCACCCCATGTACACTCCTTCAAGGGAATTTGGAATTACGCTGCCACTGTTCCTGATCACCCAGAGACAGGATCCCATGGGACAAACGCCCCTGGTCCCTGAGGGGAATCCCTGCACTGAGCCCTGCAAGCACCCAGGGCCCGGGGGCTGGAACAGAGGATGGGGATGTGCAGCCCCAGTGGTGTGAGAGTCAGGTCCTTCCACTGCTGCCCTTCCCACATTCCAGGTCATCACTTCAGGGCAGCAATAATTACTGAGATGTGACAGTTGTTCTTTGTAATTAAATCTTTGCTAATTATCACAGAATCATGGAGTCATAGACTCATTGAATCATAGACTCCCAGAATCACAGAATTCCACACTGCTTTGGGTGGGAAGGGACCTTAAATCCCATCCAGCTCCACCCCTGCCCTGGCAGGGACACCTCCCACTGTCCCAGGCTGCTCCCAGCCCCGTCCAGCCTGGCCTTGGGCACTGCCAGGGATCCAGGGGCAGCCACAGCTTCTCTGGGCACCCTGTGCCAGGGCCTGCCCACCCTCCCAGCCAGGAATTCCTTCCCAATATCCCATCTGACCCTGCCCTCTGGCAGTGGAAACCATTCTCCCTTGTCCTGTTCCTGCAGGCCCTTGTCCAAAGTCCCTCTCCAGCCTTTGCAGGCCCCCTTTAGGAATCCTACCAGCCTGCTCTTGTTGTCTTGGATGTTTTCTTGTCTGTATTTCCTCTGGACAGAATTGAGTGTCACGGGCAGGTCCCTGCACAAACCAAACTTGGAGGAGACTCTTGGCCAGGGGATGTTGGTTCCAGGCTGCCACAGAATGGGCAGCAGGATAAATGCATGTATTTTTTTAAGAACTCTGGGAGATTCAGCATTTCCAAACTGTTCCTCATCCCTCCCTGGAGCAGAGACCTCCCTGTGCTGCCTCCCCTCTGTGTCCTGGCCCGAGGACAGGTGCCACTTCTGCAGAGAATGGAATGAGCCTCATCTCTCAGCACCAGGGTAGAATTAAAATGTGTCTAACACAGCACTCCTGTATCTGTGGGGGGATACAGGGAAGCTCCCAGTTTCTCTCTGAGGGTGGTGCTTGGCTCATCCCTGTAACAAAAGCTGCTGTAAGAGGGGGAGTCCATGGGAGAGTGACAGAGCTGCCAGCCCTGTCACTGCTGAACCCCCAAACAGGAGCCACAGGCACTGCCCAGGGCACCAGGGTGGGGGGAGGCTTAGGAAGCAGGGATTAGCATCTTCCCATTTGGAGACCTGTATTACAGAAAGGCACTGGGAAGCCCAGGGAATTGTATAATTAACAGAGAACTTAATATCAAACCTCTTTTATATCTCAGTGCACCATTTGCACAAAAATAGCTGTTCCCTTCCCAGCCAGCACATCTGAAGTGCAGATTAACAGATCCTACATTTCACATTTCCAAAATTCTGTGGCTTTTACCCCTCCAATTTATTAACTTCAGATGTGCATCTCCAGTCCCAGAGGAGCTTAATGCGAGCTGGAAGGCTGAGCCCTGGCAGGATCAGTGGCAAACTAACAAGGTCAGTCCCATCCTCCCGTTTCCATGGCGATGGCTCTGATAATATAGAACATGGCAACACCATCCTTTTCCCAGCTCCTCCAGCTCAGCTCCTGGCTTTGTCTGAGCTCCCTTGGAATGGGGCTGAGATAAAAGAGAGCTCACAGCAAAGAGGGGAGAACCACGGCGCTGCCTGAGCGCCTGCTGGGCACCCGGGGCCCTGCCCTCAGGAAGGTGAGTTTTCAACAAAGATTTCCTTCCAAGGGCCTGCTGTGTGTTGGAAAGGTTCAGCCCTCACTGAGGCTGCACTTGGCCACCTGAATCCTGCCACAGATCACAGTTTTTTGTTTCATTGTGTTGATCAGGCTGTATTTCCCCCACTACAAGAAGATTTTTCCTGCTCAGTTATGAAGACACATTCCTGCTGGGAGCAAAATGGCCAGTGGGTGACAGAGCATTTTTTGATGTTGGAAAAAGAGTGGATCTAGTACCCAAAATATTTCTGGAGAGGACAATGCTGTGAAACAGCCCAAGGCAGCCTCTCCTCACACCCAGCCCCAGCAAGGGGACGGGCAGTGGGGCTGGAGGGTGAGACTTTCCAAGTGGTGAGAAGTTTGTCACAAAAAATCCTGCTTGTGTCTGGAAATAGAAGCTTTCCAAACCTCAGCTCTTTGGAATGAAAGCCAGCTCCAGTGGGTGTATCAAGATTTAGGAGTTTAAACTGCTTGTAGAACAAGGTTTCTGGCTTTGATTAAATAATCCAAAGCTCTGCATTGCAATAAAATATTTTCACCAGGCAGAACTATTTCCTAGTGGAAATGCCTTTGGAATTATCGTATAATTGCAGGAATATATGTGTTTGCATATCTGTGTGTATGTACATGAGGACAGACATCTCTGAATTCAGGTGCGAATCCCCGGGCACTCCCCCGACCTGTCCCTGGAGAGCAGTACTGGCAGCTGCTCCGCCTGGAGCCCTCGCTGCTTCCCCGGGCCCCGGAGAGTCTGTGTGTTCGCCTGCCCGAGTGCCTGTCCGGGAGTGAGAGCCCCGGCCCCGCGGAGCGCTCCGGGCAGGACACGGCTGCTCCGGTACCGCCGAGGGAGCCCCGGCTGCTCCGGGAGCTGAAACCGCCGGGGCAGCCCCGAGCCGGGCAGCGCTGGGCATCTCCGGGCAGCGCTGGGCATCCCCCGGGCAGGGCTGGGCATCCCCCGGGGCTCCGTGCCCCAGTCCCGGCCCCGGGCAGCTCCGGCAGCCCCAGCCGGCACAGAGAGCCCCGGGCGGGCACCGCGGCCGTGCCGTGCCCAGCTCCCAGCCCGGCCCCTGCCCGGCTCAGCCCCTTGGCTGGAACGGGACTGGAAGTGTCCCAGGCCAGGCTGGACAGCACCTGCAGCAACCCTTGTGAAAGGGGTGGAATGGGACCAGCTTTGAGATCTCTTCCCACCCAAACCATTCTGTGATCTCACTACAGCCCAACCTTTTCTTGTGCATAGAACATACTGCTACAACAAACATCGGGCAGTATTTGCAGATTATTTACCTGGAAAGGAAAAAAAACACTCCTGGAATACTGAGTGCCTTGTAAAACTTCCTTCTGAAGGGACTCATCAAGGGAACAGCCTGGTGGGAATGGGAGAGAGGAGCAGTTCCCAGACACCCAAACACATCAGTTACGAGCGTCCTTGTTCTGCAGCCTGAATGGAGAGATGTAAAATGGATATGTCATTGTGGTGCATTATATTATCATATTTTAAAGCTGCCTTCAGCTGTAACAAGCTCTGAGGTGTTTTCTAGAGTGATGAAGTATTTAATAAAAGTAAGACAAAGAGTCACTGGAGAGCTCGGTGGCTTGTGTGCCCTTTGGAACACGCTGCTGGTCCGACAGACATTAGCTTAATCCTCTCCTCTGGTTAAACTGTGATTCATCATCTGAAGGAGAAGGATTTCAGTGTATCTGCAGAACTCTTTTAGCTTCATCCAGCATATCTGGATAACATTTCCATACAATTCTTGTTCCCCCTGTGTAGCAAAGGAGACGGATTATAAAGGATCTGTGTCTGACAAGGATATTTCATCACACAAAAGGGGACAGGGAGCAACTTCCAGACTCTGCAGTGTGAATCGTCCCCCAGGTCCCAGTGCCCATCTGTCTGCAGTGTCTGAGGCCCAAGGGCTGCTCCTGCCCGTGACTGTGCCAGCCGCGGGCAGGGTCACGGCTTCAGGCCCCTGTGCCAGCTGCAACCAGTGCCTGTGACAAACAAATTAGATCCAAAGACATGAAACCTGCCATGAGCCCATGTGTGTGATTGTGCTGTGACATCATCATGGTTTTGCCCTCTTCAAATTGCATTTGATTTTCTTATTCCTCTGTGCTCACCCCGTGCTCAACCCTGTCCTCCGGAGAGCGCGATGCAGAGCCAAAGGAAGGTTTGCAGTGACAGCAGCAGCACCACGGCCACTGCCAGCCCAGGACCCTGAGCTGCCCACAGCCCTGAGCTGCCCATGGTCACTCCCAGCCCAGGACCCTCAGCTGCCCATGGTCACTCCCAGCCCAGGACCCTCAGCTGCCCATGGTCACTGCCAGCCCAGGACCCTGAGCTGCCCATGGTCACTCCCAGCCCAGGACCCTCAGCTGCCCATGGTCACTGCCAGCCCAGGACCCTCAGCTGCCCATGGTCACTGCCAGCCCAGGACCCTCAGCTGCCCATGGTCACTGCCAGCCCAGGACCCTGAGCTGCCCATGGTCACTCCCAGCCCAGGACCCTCAGCTGCCCATGGTCACTCCCAGCCCAGGACCCTCAGCTGCCCGTGGTCACTGCCAGCCCCCAGGAGAGAGCTGCAAGCCCAGACACGTTCCCCTGGCTCTTCCCTTCCTTGCCCATCCCTCTGTCCTGCAGCAGGATCATTCCCTCAGCCCCAGCCTGTGCAGAGAGGCTTCTCCTGGCTCTCATCAATTCAACCTGGGCGTGTCAGACCAGAACAACACCCATGGGCTGCACAAGTAGCTCCAAATCCCCAGAATCTGAAATTAAACTTGGACCCAGGCTAGATACCGTGGTCAGGCTGGGGCTGGGGCACCACGACCTTGGCACTACCTGCCCTCAGGTACAGGTGACATTTCTCATCCCTGTTCCAGCTGCAGAAATATTCTTTTCCCTTCTTCTGCTCCCGTCATCTGCACTACAGCCACTAATGACCCTTTCCTCTCAATAATATAAAATAATGGAACTGTATGAAGCCAGCAGTGATTCAACCTAACCTGTATTTAACTGGAATTTGGGGTTTCTTGCCAGACTGCTGAATTTTCTCTGAGCGTTCCACCTCCCCCAGCACAAGTCTCTACTCAGAGCAATTAACCTTTTTTTTCCCCCTCTGTAATGCTTGAATTTCAGCTTATTTTATTTTCAAAAGAAATTATATTCTCTGAATGTGCAACAATCCTATAATTAAAATAATTTGCCCTTGTGGCACAGGGGTTACATAATTGGCAGGGAAGGATACTTGATATTTTAATAGCTGTGAGACATATAAGAAATTTTTCTCACCTTCAGTTACCTGTGAACAGGAGCTGCTGTGCTTTACAGCTCCACAATCCTCATCAGTCCTTCTGACGAGTCATTTGCCCAGAACTTTATTTTCCAAATGACCCAGTAGCTCACTAAAATAAGCTGAACTCCTTTGCAAAGGAAATCAATAATTCCCTACAGTATCTTCCTAAGAAATTCCTTGTGCTTGCTCAACTGCTACACACAATGGCAAAACACCAAAAACAGCGAACATGGGGATGGAAGGATTGAGTGTGGGAGAGGAAGGGGCCAGCGATGTCTGTCTCCAACTAGAAATGTCACAGGCCTGGGCCCCACCAGGATTCCTTCTGCTATCTCCTCTGGCAGGGGCAAACTTTAAAATCTCACAGCCTTTTCTGTTATATTTTGAGAGTTCTGTGTCAGGCCTCTCCAAGCCAGACGTGCAACTGCCAGGGCTTTTAATCACAGAGTCAGAGAATCACAGACTGGGTTGGCTTGGAAGGGACCTTGGAGCTCATCCACCTCCCACTCTTCCAGGTTCCTCCAAGCCCTGCCCAACCTGGCCTGGAACACTTCCAGGGACGAGGGCAAAAGAATTTGAAAAAAATAAACGAAAATGAAAAATAACCCAAATTCTGAACACTTTCCAAACCCAAAGGGTGGAGTGATGCTGCAGGGTGTTCCTACACCTCCCCTCCCTTCCCTCCAGCCCCGCCTGCTCTCAGAGCCCGTGGCTGAGCAGCACCGCTGTCTCCTGTGTGCTGTCACCTCTCAGGGCTCCAGAAGGTCCAGGGCAGCCCCCAGGGCCAAATGTTACAGCCCAAAAGGGTCTGGGGGAGCATCGAGGCTCGTGGGTGGTTCCTGCCGCCTTCCAAGCCACGGCAGCTGCCTGACCTCGGTGCACGGAGCCGGGTGTGCCCCTCAGAGGGGACGAACGCCCTCAGCCTAGGTGTGACTGTCCTGACTGCTCCCCGGGGGTAAATTCACACCCAGTTGAGCCTGGGAGGACCTTGGCACGATAAAAAGCGCTGTCCCAGCTGGCAGGCTCTGCCTGTGCACAGCCTCACCCATCTCCCACCCTATGCTTCCAGTGCTCTGTGCAGCCAAACCCCAGACCCCGCCAGGATCTCAGGTTCCTACAGCCCACCCGGCTCTGCTCCTCAGCCAGGAGCACAACCACAGAATCACAGCATCGCTGAGGCTGGACAAGCTCTCTGGGGCCGCTGGCTCCAACCAGAAACCCAGCACGGCCGAGTCACGGATACAAAAGGTTTTTGAGAACCTGACACCAGACAGCTGAAAATGAGCTCTTCAGTGGAGTTCAGAAATTGGAAAGAGGAAGAAGGACAGGAAATTACCATAATAGCCAGAAATTTGCCATGGTGAGTGGCTGTTTAGGAATACAGGCAGGACTGAGGCACTTGAGCATGCAGATGTCTTACTAAATAAAGAGGCAAACAATTGCAGTCATTAAGCCGGGAGAAAGATTCTCAGCTCGTTTTCTTGGGCAGGATTTCGCACAGAGCCAGCCCAAGGACCGGCGCCCTCCCTCAGAACAGGGCTGTGTGTCCGGGCGCTGGGGGCCAGGCAGGAGCTCTCCTTCCTTCCTTCCCTCCCACCCGGCACAGGAGCCCCTCCGGCCGGGGCAGCCAGCGGAGCCTCTGCGAGCCGGGCACTGAATGGTCCTGCAGCCACGGTGCCGGTGCTCCGGTATTTACACGAGAATAAACCGGGAAAAGGCTCTTCTCTGAGCCGACAAATTTATTTAACCTGACTGTGGGGAGAGGTTTAACCGGGACCTTGGCAGGGCGGTACCCACGCCGAGCACGGGCACCCGCCTGTGCCCACGGCAAACCCCAGAGTGATCCAGGACCTCTCCAGGAGCTGGGGCCCGTCACAGGGCACATCCCTGCCCTGCCACCCTGGGACATGCGCGTGATTTGGGCCCTTGGCTGCTGCAGCTCGCCCTGCTCGGCCCGAGCAGCACTGGGGTCGCTCCCACTGAGTCTCCTGCAGGAGAGCATCGCCAGGGGCATCTCCAGGGGCATGGCCAGGGCATCTCCGGGGCATCGCCGGGGGCATCGCCAGGGCATCACCAGGGCATCGCCAGGGGCATCGCCAGGGGCATCGCCAGGGCATAGCCAGGGGCATCACCAGGGCATCACCAGGGCATCACCAGGGCATCGCAGGGGCATCGCCAGGGCATCGACAGGGCAACTCCAGGGCATCGTCAGGGCATCATCAGGGCATCGCTGGGGCATCGCCAGGGGCATCGCCGGAGCACCGCGGGGGCATTGCTGGGGCACCGCAGGGGCATCGCCAGGGGCATCGCCAGGGGCATCACCAGGGGCATCACCGGGGCATCGTCAGGGCATCGCTGGGGCATCACCAGGGCATCACCAGGGCACCATCGGCACTGGGGCTGTGCCCCAGCAGCTCGGGGAGGGCACTTCAGGGGTCCCCTGCCCCTCCCTGTTGTTGCGTGAAAAGGCTGCCCAAAAACTGAGGCCAGTCAGGAGTAAGGGAATAAAGGGGGGGGGTTTATTGGAAAGGCCTTCAAAGGGACATTTAGGGCAGACAAAGCNTCACCAATTAAATCTTTCCAATTTCCCCCTAGCTCGCTTCCTTCCCCCCTCCCCGCCCCTCCTTGTGCCTGTCCTTGAAGGGTGAGTCCAGAGAGACACTGCTATGTCTATAGAGAAAGCACACACACCAGGCAATACAGAATCTGAAAAAGATAAGGGTTAAAACCTAAGACAACACTGTAATGCCAGGCAATGCTTTGCTTATCCCAGAGACAAACATGAAATATTAGTGCATCTTTCTCGTTAGAAAGTGAGAAGTGGTCTTTTTAATGAGCAGAAGAAGCATAAAAGTGGGGGGGGGGGTGGGGGAAGAAGCACAGAAACTAAAATAATTGTTTGTTAAGTCTTGTTTTCTTTTTGCTATGGACCATTCACAGTTGAAATAGCAGAGTGATAATGAAGTGAAAGTTGCTTAAACATTTTCTTTTATGTGTATCCTGTGAAAAAATAAATCATTATTATCCTACGCTAATACATTTCAGACTCAAATGCAAGATAAGAACGTTGGGATGTGGGATGTCAGTCTGTGATGGTTGAAAGGATGAGGGTATTTTTCACTGCAGTAAAGAATCACATTGGATTCTCTGTATCTTCATTTTCGTTGCAAAGATAACATAGAATAAACAGTTCTAAGGTAAGCACAAAGAAATCAATAGCACACACATCTTCTGCTGGAATATACAATGGATGTCATATTTTTAATAGTGGTATTTCAGAAAATTATGTAATAAAAATGCACACATCTATTTGAGCTGCTATCAGTGCTGGTTACAGCCGAAATCACAGACTGTGATCCAGCCAGGCTGCTCCCCCACCGGCCCCAGGTCACCCAGCAGCTCGGGAGGGTTGGTCAGCTCTTCGTGGAGGCAAAGTCCCCGTTCCGTGGGGGTGTTCAGGACTCCAGAGCTGTGCAGTGTCCCTGGCCTGCCCAGAGCCCAGGACAGTCCCAGGTCTGAGCTGATCCTTCAGAATCCCAGACTGGTTTGGGTTGGAAGGGACCTTAAATCCCACCCAGTGCCACCCCTGCCATGGCAGGGACACCTCCCACTGTCCCAGGCTGCTCCCAGCCCCGTCCAGCCTGGCCTTGGGCACTGCCAGGGATCCAGGGGCAGCCACAGCTTCTCTGGGCACCCTGTGCCAGGGCCTGCCCACCCTCCCAGCCAGGAATTCCTTCCCAATATCCCATCCAACCCTGCCCTCTGGCACTGGGAGCCATTCCCTGTGTCCTGGCACTCCAGGCCGTTGTTCTTCAGTAAAAAACACCATGAGAATCCCCAGAGCAGCTTTGGGAACTGACCAGAGGAGTGGCAGCGTTTCCAAGGCTGTCCCTGCTGTCACCCCTTGCCAGGCCAGGGGTCCGAGGGGAGCAGGGAGACAGGGAGACAGGGAAAAGGGAAAAGGGGAGCAGGGGGGCAGGGGGGCAGTGGGACAGGGGACAGGGAAAAGGGAAAAGCGAAAAGGGGGACAGGAGGCAGAGGGGCAGTGGGACAGGGGGACAGGGGGCAGAGGGCAGGGAAAAGGGGGGCAGGGAAAAGCGAAAAGGGGGAC
>VZRZ01005015.1:0-13070 GCA_013398175.1 Climacteris rufus | reverse complement strand
CCCTGTGTTCCCTGTGTCCCCTGTGTCCCCTGTGTCCCCTGTGTCCCCTGTATCCCCTGTGTCCCCTCTATCCCCTGTGTCCCCTGTGTTCCCTGTGTCCCCTGTGTCCCCTGTGTCCCCTGTGTCCCCTGTATCCCCTGTGTCCCCCGTGTCCCCCCGTGTCCCCTGTGCCCAGAGCAGCCCCGGCCGAGCCCCCTGCGGGCTGCCCCCGCTCCTGCCCCGCTGCACAAGGTCCCCGTGGGGACGCTGGGACACGGCCCTGCCCTGGGGTTTGGGATGCAGCCGGGGGTCCCCCAGGACCCTGCTGCTCTGCCTCTGCTGCACCGGGGCAGTGTCCAGCCCTGGCAGGACCCCCAACAGGTCCCACAGGCCAGGGGTCCTGGGCTGAGATTTGTGCTGTAATTAATCCAAACATGTTTTATTCAGCCACGGATCAAACGCGGCCAACAGCAGCGTTTTGTGAAGGAAAGGGATCACGCGAGACCTCTTTCCCTTTTGAGGCAATAACCACCAGCTCTCAAGTTGCCATTTAACTCCTGTCACTTGAGTTTTGTTCAATTCCCGCAAAAACCATTTCTGGAATAACAAAAGCATTTGCTAAGCAGAGCTCAAAATTATTGGGTTTTTTTGGACAAAAGCTCAGCAACAAAACTGGTGAACAAATTGCTTGTGTGATTTCCCTGAGGATCCATCATTCTCCCTTTATCAAAGCCCCAGTTTCCCAAGCCCGGTGCTGGGGGGGAGCTGGCCGTGCATCCGGGGTGCTCGGTGGGTGTTCTGTTGGACCCAGGCACAGCTCTGCCCCTCTGCCCCAGCCTCCCCCCTCGGGCCAGCAGCCTGGCCCACGCAATGCAGCTCCTGCTCCCAGAACATCTTCTTATTAATTTCCCAGTTTATGGAGTCAGCTGTCACAGAGCAGCAGCTCCTCGTCTCCGAAGGAACACGGCATGCATGCGAAATGATTGCAGGAATATGTACCCTCAGGACATATTATTTTCTTAACTAAAATTCAAGTGCATACTTATTACCCAAATCTTTGTCTCAGAAACAGTTTTGCCTTCACATGATGGAATTACAAACCACCAGATAGTTTTTAGGACTTGTATGCAAAACTGCTTTTTAGCATGGCTTTTATAGTTGTCTTATTTATCTAATCTCCGTGAGTCATAATTCCTTTAGGATCACTTTCTTCTTTCTACATTTCATCTCACCAAAACAAATTAAAAAATCAAAAAGCAATGCAAAAAACAAAAGCAGGCTCCTGCTCCAGCCTGGAGTTGATGCAGTGCTGCATGTCATTTGGATTTGGTGCACCATTTCTAACAGGAACAGACACCCACAGTACCCATGAAGAGACTCCCCAGGCGAAGGACTCAGGCACAGCATTTCCCTTGGAAAGGAGTAAAACAGAGAGATTCAAAAAAAAAAGGAACAGGAGGAGGTGGAGTCCCCATCTGTGGAGGGATTTAAAAGCCCTGTGGCTGTGGCACTTGGGGACATGGGGCTGTGGTGGCCTTGGCAGTGCTGGGGAAGGGTTGGACTCGGTCTCAGAGGGCTTTTCCAACCTAAAGGGTTCTGTGATTCTATTCCATGACTGGATTCCCATGTTCACTGTGGGTATTCCACAGCAGAGCCAGCAGAGCCAGGACCATTTGCAGTGACTTTCACAGGTGCCAGCTGTGCCAGTGACCTGCTGGCTGAGCACAGGGCACAGGGCACAGCTTCAGGCACTCTGGCTCATTTCCATCTCCAGACTCTACAGACCATGTAACACATCTTCCAACCTGAGTGACGTGGGACACCAAGGACAAAGTGTTGTGTGTACTGTGATTGCAGACTGGTGACAATCAGGAGTCAGCCTGGGTAGGACTGAAAATATTTAATCTGTGAGAAATTTGTATTATAAAAACATAGAAATCTGAGATTTAAACAGTTTTCACATCTGGAAAAATATTCCTTTTCCTTTACTGTCACATCAGTAGCAAAACACTGAACCTTGTACTGTTCTGATTGGCCAGAACACCTACAAAATTATATTAGCAGTGATCTGGCAAAGTGTTCCATCAAGGTGGGACACTGATAGCTGAGCCATGAATCTCTGTGAGGAAATGCTCCTGGAACTGGCTATCTTTACACCTGCCCATCACTCTGCTCTTGCAGACTAAGCTGGGACAGGGATAATAAACTGCAGCCAAGCTGTTGGTGTGCCAAAGCCCCTGTGTTGTATTTGAGTCACAGCAGAGCAGTGTTTCCTCAGCCGGTGATGCTGTCTGCAGCAGGAATGGCCCTGTAAACAAGGACAGTGACAGGTTCAGCACCTGACCCTGTCCTACCTGGGGCCCACAGCAATAAAGGGCATGAGCCCCAGCCCAGAGGCTCAACACTGAAATGTCCAGCAGGATGAAAGGTGGACAAAAGAGAAAGGATAAGGGGACCCTAAGGAGTAGCAGTGAACCTAAAGCAGCTGGGAGGGGGAATTTCCGTGAGTTCTGGGGCCAAGGACCACTGAGGAGATGCTGTCACTGAGCTGATTCCTTTATTGAAAGCCTTCAGACTTCAGACTTTCTGTCTGAAGAGGAATCAATAAGGAGGGAATTTGGGTGAAAAAGTGAAACAATTGTACTTTCAGTACACAGAAACACAGGAGTGACCATATGGAGAACAGAGCAGAACACAGCAGACTTGTTTCTACTACTGCATCACATCACAAGGAATATGATCCTTATCAGATGAATCCATTCATTTTTTATAAGCAGTCTGATGCAGCTGAACTCCAGTTTCAGGTTAAATATCCCCTCAGCCCTTCAATATCAGCTGTCTCCTGAAGGTGCTGACCGAGCGCTCAGCGACGCCGCGGCGCTGCAGGGGAGGCTGCTCGGGGAGCACGGCCGGGCCATCGCAGCAGGACCCGAGCCTGGCACAGCCCAGCTCCACCTGCCTGGAAGGATCAGTCCCCCCTGCCCTCCTGCCCCGGAGCTCTGCCCCATCCCTGGGGGTGAGGAAGGCCCAGGCAGCTCAGCTCCCTGCAGAGGAAGGCAGAGCCGCAGCACCCAGCCCTGGCAGCACTGAGGTGTCCCCGGCGGGTGCCTCGGGCCGGGGCTGGCACAGGGGCACGGGAGCCGTCTGTGGAACAAACCAACATCACCGCCTGGCAACATCTGCCTGGAGGCTGTGTGTGCCCAGGGGAGGCTGCAAGGCCCGGCCCTGCCTCCACAGCTCTCTCACACCCACTGAGTGCTGGTGCCACTGTCTGCCCACCTCCTCGGGAGCCCCCGGACCAGCTGCCACAGAGCAGCACATCACGGGGACCTCCGAGGGCTGAAACAAACCCTGCCGGCCCAACAAGCAAGGACAAGGCAAGGATTGGCAGTTCCCCATCGTGATGCCCTTTATCGACCCCTGGAAAATGACTGATAATTCATATTGATTCTCTGGCCTGAGTGCAGTGAGTCGCAACATCAAATCCAGAGATCCTCTGAGCTGAAATTACAAACAGGGCCGAGCGCGAGCGGAGCAGAGCAGAGGATTGAACTCAGTCCTTTCCTGTTGTGCGGCACCACCCACAGCAGCTCTGCATTATCTTTGTCTTTGAAATACAGCATTTCATCGATGTCCTCCCTGCAGGAAGCATTCCAGATAAACCTCCCTGACCACGGGACTGGGGAGGAGTCTCACACCATCCACACCGGCAGTGTGTGTTTAGCAGGGAATGCCGGACACCAAACCCCACAGCGAGCACAGACAGGGAATTGTTCGTGGTACTTGGGGTTTTCTTAAGATTCCCCAGCAACACTCTCAGAGAACAGGCTGTGTGTGCTGTGCAGCAGCTCCAGGGCTGAGGGCAGCGAGGGCAGAGGCTGCTGTGTCCTGGCCCACAGCTGCCACAGGGAGAGCGGGATCAGGGTGAGGGGACAGGAGGAAGTTCTGCTTAACCACAGGGTTGTTCTGCAGGGGAGAGAAGGGAAACATAAAACAGTGAAAGTAAAGGCAGGGATGAGCAGGAAAGGAAGGCGAAGGGTGGCCTTGTGTGGAGCCATGCGTGGAGCATCCCCAGCAGTCAGCAAGCTCCAGGGTGGATCTGCTGCCTCAGCCAGACTCCACCTTCTCCTTGGTGTCTTTCCATCCTCCTGCAAGCTGGCCATGGGTGAGGGTGGGACTGAAGCAGGACATGGATCCCCTGGTCCTGGCAGCCTGGGGCAAACAGTGCTGCAGGCTGGACCCAGCCTCGGACAGAGTGCAACTGCTGTCAGATGGGCACTGAAAGCTGCGTTGTGGGTGCCCTGTGCAAAGCTCCAAAGCCCACAGGAGCTGCCTGCTGACATGTTACTGCTCTCCTGCTCCCCTTCAGGCCCTTTCCCCTTTGCAGAAACGCCTTCACCCCCAGGGTGGCCTGCTCAGACCTGGGGTGGCTTGTGCAGGGCACTGGGAAAGCTTCTGGGTCGCTCTGTGACCCGCTCCAGCCCCAGGGTCAGCTCTTCCCCTGCCAGGGCAGGTGTGGGTCCAGCCTGCACCCAGGAACCTCGCTGGACTGCACATCATTCAATACTGGTGACCAAATGCCTTCCAAAGGACGTTTTTCCACTGAAAATGTGGCTGTGCCTGGGACTGGAGTTCTGTTAGAGCCTGATCTCTACACAGCGTACACGTGTCTGTGATTTATCTACACAGGCTGAGTTCTGGAGGCTACAGTTTTTAATCAGCCCTATTTGCATTACATAACGTCTTTTATTTCAGTCTGCATTTTGGTTTAATTAGTTCTTTGTTAAATACATCAATGGCGATTCTACCCTGCCAAGTAATTCCAGATTAATTGCATTTGTTAAATCTTCTTCTTTTTCTTGTTTCTCATTTTCCCTGTGTTCCAAGGAGGCAGCACATTTGGAAATTAATGGTATTTTCAAATCATTACATTGTACAAACTCATGGGCATATTTCAAATAATAAACGTGAATATTCCCAGCTCTGTGTGCTCCTCTCCAGCCCAGGAGGATGGGAGTCTGGCTGTGCTGTACACTGGGCTGTAGCTGATGGGTGATCTTATTCCTGCTGTGACACTGGAAGGGATGTCTCTGGGAAAACAAGGACAGGAACACAGAGCAGATCTGCCCCTCTCTGGGTTTTGCCATGTTTCTCAGCCTGACAACGTGGAATTTCACAGCCATCACGACATAAACACAAACAGACACATCAGTGAGAGCTGGCAGCACACGGGCTCTCCCCAAGTATGGGGAGGAGATACCTGATCCTTGGGGATGCTCTGGCCTACCAGGAAAAGCACAACAGGACTGAAAGGGCTAAATTTCAATTTCCAGAAATTAAAAGAAAAAACAGCAGAAGAAAATAAAAAAAAGAAACTGCAGATAACATGGACTATAACTGCTCAGACAATTTAGTGATAGGGCATTTTAGACATAGAGGGACAGGACACAGGGAATGGCTTCCCACTGCCAGAGGGCAGGGATGGATGGGATATTAGGAAGGAATTCCTGGCTGGGAGGGTGGGCAGGCCCTGGCACAGGGTGCCCAGAGAAGCTGTGGCTGCCCCTGGATCCCTGGCAGTGCCCAAGGCCAGGCTGGACGGGGCTGGGAGCACCTGGGACAGTGGGAGGTGTCCCTGCCATGGCAGGGGTGGCCTGGATGGGCTTTAAGGTCCCTCCCAACCCAGACCAGTCTGGGATAGGATTCTGTGTCCAGCTGGAGGTAACATGTCACCAGTGACAGCCCAGAACACAACCTCTGACTCCTAGACAGTAACAGGAGTTACTGGGATATACTTGCTGGAGCAGGCAGTGCCCAGGAACAGGAGATGTCCATAAAGACCATTTTGGCTTTGATGAAATAGTTTCCAGCCAGTGATAGAGTGCACAGGTGATCCAGGAACAGAATTCCTGTCTCTAGCTGGCCACCAGCCACTTTTCCTAAGGAAAAGAGATTTATTTTCATCTCACTCTTCCCATGACTGGCTCCCCAGCTGTGCTCCTGGGAAACGCTGGCTCAGGAGGGAGCCCCAGAGAGCAGCCTGCGAGGTGGGACCCCTGTCTGGGAAGCAGAGTGCCTGGGAGCATCCAGCTCCTGGGGACTGGAGGAGCAGCAACCAAGAAACCCACAGCACAGAAATACCCTGAATTTAAAAAAGCAAGGAAGGACACGTGAGTGTGGAAATGTGCAGCCAGGCGAGAGATTGCAGGGAAGGCACTTCCAGGGCACGGTGCAGGAACACCCTGCTCCTCTGTGCACGAGCTGCACACAAGCACGGAACTCATCCGAGAGCCCCACTGACAGATCCTTAATGAGATTTCAGATCATCATCCTGACTTTGCCGTTCCTTATTAAAAAAAGCTTCCCACAGTGCCAGGCAATTGCAGTGCCTGGGAATAAGAAAACTGGACAGGCACTTTCCTGACAGGAAAGTGAAAGTGAAGTCTGCTCATTTGGGAGCAGGTGTCTCCATTTCTTCCACTGCTGGGCTGTGTATTGTGAGGATTCATGTGTGTTTTGTGCTGACTATCTCAGTAACAGCTCCTGGGAAATGCTGCTCTTCCTCTCCTCATCACAGAGAGCAAATTCCACTTGCTCTTTTTCCCAGGACAGTTCTCCTTGCCTCACGCCGTGGCTGTGCTCTCTGCCCTCGGTGACCAGGCTCCTGGGAAGACTGGGCACAGCCTGAGCCTCTCAGGGCCAGGTTTCAATTGGATAAACCCTGTGGACACTGGCAGCTCTGTCCTGCCCATTGCCATGGTGCTCCCAGAGACTCGGGGTTGAACTGCTCGTGTCTGGGGACTGTTCAAACCGCAGGAGAGATTTAAAGGGAAGAAAAGCCATGTAAACAGACAAACCACAGCAGTCAAAGCACCCAGAAGCCCAGCTGTTTTCCAAAGGTGAAGACCCCAGCACCACTCCCCCCAGCGACTGCTGCCCCTCCTGAACTGTCCTGAGCCTGACTGTGCCAAGGCACAGAGCAGCTCCTGGCCCGAGGGGGCCTTCCCCTGCTGGGCAGGAGGCAGCCACTGATCTCAGGGGACATCTGGGCGCATTCTGGCTTTCCCAAATCTCCAGGTCTCCCCACGGATAGCAAGTAGGACACAGAACCATGGGATGTAACTTCTGGGACATCCATTGGGCCGAAAAGTTTATGAGCCATGAACTCAACACAGCACAAACTAAACCCTGCAACCTGTGACCAGGCTTTGCTGGCTTTCACACCCCCAGCCTTTCCTGTTTTGTTGCTTTGTTCGTGCAAGGTGACACTCCTGGGAGCCGGGGCCCTGCAGAGCTGCCCAGGCAGCCGGTGGCACACGGACCTGCCCGACTGCCCAGGGCTCACCGTGCCCCAGGCTGGGACAGGGCTTTGCTCCCTCTGTGCAGGGAGGAACGAGAGACACCGTGATGGGGCAGTGACACCGTGATGGGGCAGTGACACTGTGGTGGGGCAGTGGCACCGTGATGGGGCAGTGACACTGTGGTGGGGCAGTGACACCGTGATGGGGCAGTGACACCGTGATGGGACAGTGACACCGTGATGGGGCAGTGACACCGTGATGGGACAGTGACACCGTGATGTGACAGTGACACCCTGGTGGGGCAGTGGCACCGTGGTGGGACAGTGACACCGTGGTGGGNTGATGGGACAGTGACACCGTGATGTGACAGTGACACCCTGGTGGGGCAGTGGCACCGTGGTGGGACAGTGACACCGTGGTGGGGCAGTGACACTGTGGTGGGACAGTGACACCATGACAGGGCAGTGACACCGTGGTGGGGCAGTGACACTGTGGTGGGACAGTGACACCATGACAGGGCAGTGACACCGTGGTGGGGCAGTGACACCGTGATGGGGCAGTGGCACCGCGGTAGGGCAGTGGCACCGTGCCCACGCTCCAGCAGCACCCAGGACTGGGCGCTCAGCTCTCCTCCCACCCTCCCTCAGTTTCCAGCCCACAGAACACTGCTGCTGTGCTCCAGGGAAACATCCGCAGGGAATGAGCATCACACTCCCTCTTTCCCTGATTTTGGCTGTGTGCTCACCCTTGTGACCATGGGCAATATGCTTTGGTACATGAAATTATCAAGGACAGAACAAGTAGGAAATCTTTTTTGTTGTTTCCTTTTCAGGACACATTGCTGTCAGCAGCAGCCCTATTCCATTTTCACATCAGGAGCAGGGAATTCATTATTAATCTTGCTGCTGGAATGATCCACATTTCTATGCCTCTCTCTGTGTTCCTTATCTCATTTTTCTCGGTTTCTCCTTCTGTCTCTTTTCTGTCCATCCCAAATGATCCAGGCAGCACTCCATGTTCAGTCACACAAAGGGAAATGTTAAACAGCCTTCTTTCATTTGTGCTTAGCTCTCCTCTCATATATAGCAATTTCACACTTGGGATTCTCACACTGCTCCCTACCTGAATATTTCATGGCTGCCCCATGTCTGGAAGTGCCCAAGGCCACGTTGGATGGGGCTTGGAGCAGCCTGGGATAGTGGAAGGGGTCCCTGCAACAAGGGAACCACTCAAATGCTCCTCTGGAGCTGGACTTCTCCTCCAGAACCTCACACAGGGAGGAAATATTTTGGGACTGATGGATTGACTTGCAGTGAAGTACCCCAGAAATATTTCCCACAAACTGGAAAGCTTCAGTCTAATGTAGCCATGCCCTTGAGGGGGGCTCTGTGAAAGCCCTGCAACAAGGGAAGGGTTTTCTTCAACCTAAAAGCAAAATAAATGGTTGTAACATTAAAAAAAAAAGAAAAACAAGATGAAATGTGGCACTGCTGTACTACAAGGTGTTGTCAGTGATCCCCGGAGGTTACACATTAGTACAACATTATTTCTTTAAAGAAGCAGCCACTGTGACAAACTCACTTGCAGGTTCTGGAGCGAGAAGGCAGAATTGTGCATCTCCATTATACTCATATTATGTAAATGTGTGAGGATAAAGGGCAGAGATTGTAAAACTGAGCAGATATATGGGAATGCCGACCTTTGCTGCGCTGCTGCCATGTGCAGGGATGTTACAGTGCCAGGGAACGAGCACAACAGCAGCTGAGTTACAAACACACAAAGGAAATGCAAGAGCTGCTCTACCAGGCTGCAGGATCTCTCCGCCATCCATCTTCCAGGTTAATGATTCATAGGAGACCCATGAAGGTCAAGGACTCTCTCAAGTGTCTCCTGGCTGCTGGAATCCCAAAGGAAGCAGAGGGAAAGGTAATTTGGAGGGTTATGTTTGTGGTAGGACAACCTGCTCTGCTGGGAACCCAGTGCAGAGGGATCTGCTGGTGTGTCTGCGACTACAAACACCCTGCCCCTCTCAGAGCCAGTGAGGACAGCCCACAGCCAGAGAGCTGCTCAGAGCAGGGCTGAGCCCTGCTGGGGGACAGTGGCTGGATGGGGGAATGGAGAGGGAAGGATTGAAGCCGTTTCTTGGACCTGCACCTGCGGGCTGGTGCTCATGGACCTGCTCAGTGCTCAGGGAGAATGGGAGCTCTGAGGTCTCTTGTCCCCTACAGCACCAGGGAGGGGCACAAGTCAGGAGAGTGCAGGGACAATTGTCTGCCATTCCTTTTCTCAGTCACAGCCCCCACAATGTGAGCAGAGAGGATGCCAGGGAAAAGCCCTGAGTGTGGCTCCTCCTTGACAGAGGATTCCACCTGGACACAATCCTGTGCCCGGTGCTCTGGAATGGCCCTGCTTGAGGAGGGAGGTTGGCCCAGGTGACCCACCATGGTTGTTCCCAAGCTGACCCATTCTGAGGTTCTGTGACCCTGCCAGGCTGGCAGAGCTGCTGCAGGGTCACAGGAGTGCCCAGCACCTCCAGCTCCCCACGGGAAACAGTGAGGGAGGGAGGAACAACCTGGTTTAAACCTGGCAGTGCACAGGAAGGGAACCCCCTGTACAAGATGACCCCAAACCCCATTTGTTGCAAGCCCCATCTGCCCTCCTGACCACACATCGGAAAACAAAGGCTGATTCCTAATGGGAGACTGAAAGAGCACATGTGATGCCTCCTGGGAAGAGGATGTGGGATCTGAGCAAAAGCAGCACGCTGAGGAGGCTGAGGTGTTGCACTGATCATGGTTTAAGGCTCTAGACACAGATAATGCTACACCAAGGTCAAGCAGTTTGGATTGCCACTTCTGCAGTTCCCAGCTCAAACAATCTTCCAGCAAGGTGAAATTTTGACTGTCTTTATTACAGCAATTGTTCCCTAGTAAATCCTGTTTCCTGACTTTTTAGGCAGGCAGAAATAGAAAGAATTGGAAATAAGTGCCAAGTAATCTTTTGCCTATATGGTGATTTTCTCATTCTCCAGAGGCTGAAATTGGCTGCAGAAGAGACTTGGAGTCTTTGAGGCTTCACTTGTGGGATTGGACCGTGTTTGCATGGTACTGAATAGGATCATTCCTAGGGGGATCAACAAAAGGAGTCCTGCTCCAGGAATAAGGAAGGATTCCTCCCATGCATCAGACGAGAGGACCGAAAGACCCAACCACTTCTATTTAATAGCACAAATGGTGCAGAACTTACCAACCTGCAAATTATAGCAAGAGACACTTCCAGAACCTGCTTCAGCATTTTGTTCCCTACTTTCCTAAAAAGATGAATGATGGTAAGGGTTTTAGTAGCCCAGAAAAAACAAAGCAAGCAAATAAACAAATAAAAACCCAAGACAGGGTAGAAATTAAGTGAAGCAGAAATGAGGATTTACAGAAATAAGGAATTTAGGTCCCAGCCTAACGATGATCACAACCACAGCCAATGACCCAAGGGCTGAAGAACCTTTCAGGATAATGTGAGGAGAAAAGTGAACATGATATTAAGCAAATACCTCGGCATGCAAGAAGGGATGAGGCCTCTGAACCTGTCTGTGAGGGACTGTGATGCTCCCCACAGACTTTGACAAGGCCTAAGGCCTGCCAGGGACCCACAGCTGGGCAGGGGAGGTTGCAGTGCTGCTTTCAGAATTTTTCTAGACCAAACATTTATAAATCCTTGAGGCTATCAGGGATGGTGGCTCGGTATCCAAATGGCTCCTTACATGTTTGTTTTCCTGATGAAGAAATACAACAGCATGAGGTGAATGAAATCATTTGCTGTTGTGTCATTTTCAAAAGTAATTGTGACCTGACCAGCTGAATGTCACTGCCCAGCATATCATCAATACAGATCCAGATAGAGTTTCCATCCCACAACAAATCGTTCCAGTTGGGCATTGCACTGCCCAGCCCCATGTGACAGCTGTGATGGGAGGCACTTCCCCCTCCCTGGTGAGCAGGATCTCTCCCTGCAGGATCCCTCCCTGGTGAGCAGGATCTCTCCCTGCAGGATCCCTCCCTGGTGAGCAGGACCTCTCCCTGCAGGATCCCTCCCTGCAGGATCCCTCCCTGGTGAGCAGGATCTTTCCCTGCAGGATCTCTCCCTGGTGAGCAGGATCCCTCCCTGCAGGATCTCTCCCTGGTGAGCAGGATCTTTCCCTGCAGGATCTCTCCCTGGTGAGCAGGATCTCTCCCTGCAGGATCTCTCCCTGCAGGATCTCTCCCTGCAGGATCCCGCTCTCCTGCTGGGGAGCAGTGCCGGTGCCACAGGACGCGGCTGATTTGCTTTAACATCCCTGGGAAGTGTTTGTGATGTGGGCACCAGAGCCCATTAAACATCCAGAATAACCTTCAATGGTGTATTTGCTTAGGGAGGGTGTAAAAAAGAAGGAAAACAATGAAAAAGCATTTGCTGAACACAGACCTCTGCCACTTATTTCATATCTGTTCAGCCAACCTCGTCCTATTAGGAACAGTTAATGTTCAAGGGACATGGAAAATAAAATGGCCATAATAAACATCACTGCTAGTAATTACCACTTAGTTCTGTGTTCCAGTGAGTTAATGGCACAGCACAATGATGAGTATTAACTCTCAGTCCCAGCTATGGGTGCTGAGCAGGGGCTGTCCACTGGCACGGTGTCTGATGCAGCAGCTGACTGGGTGCCACGAGTCAAGGACAGGGCACTCTCTAGGAAAGTAGCAGATTTACTGCCTCATAAGGAAATATTTATATTTTTCTAATCATTCCTTTAGCAAGAGGGTTCACAGAAGGGCAGAAACTGTTCCTGTAAGCCAAGAGAGAGAAGGTCATTCCCAGAACACTGCGATGGGCTGGCAAGGGGGGTGGGAGGAATGAAGTGATTCCTAAAACAGGTCAATATAGAATTCAAACAACAACAAAAGAAGTACGGAAGACACGAATTTCAGCTATGAGCTCTGATAACATGGCCAGTATTAAAAGCTGTGTGTCTTTCCCTTGTTTTTCTCCTTTGCCAGGGACAACACCACCATCCATCTTCAGTTGGTGGTGGCATCCACGTTTCTGAATTAAAGGTGCCTTCTTATCTGGATGAGATTTGTGGATAAATTTTTTCTTTAGTGAGGTTTTAAATGTGATCTTCCACATCATCCTTGAGGTCAAACAGGAGATTGGCCCTGGATGGGTGGGTAACAAGGCAGAGGAAAAGCTGCGTGGAGATGATTGTGCCTGAGGGGCAGTGCCCAAGGGCTGCAGTGCAGACCAGTGCTGGTTAGAAGGGATGCTGGCTGGGGGTCAGGGGCAGGGTGGGCAGGATGTTTAACCTCCTCCTAGAGGCCCGGGTGAAGGGACAGGATGCAGGGAAATGCCAGGGAAACCCAGAGTTCTTACTGCTGGTACACAGAAACCCACCCTGCACGTGGGCACACCAACAGCCATCAGCTCTCTGAACCAGGGAAGGGAACATTCAGAAAGGTGTACACACCTGGAAATGAGTGAGTTTTAGTTGCACAAGGGATAAATAAAGATGTCACTGTGCAATACTTTTCTGGGGATAAATCCATACCCTCCTGCCTGACTCCTGGAGCTGGAATTCCCAATTGTGAGTAGACCCACTGTTCATGGCTGTGTTTGACCCCTGTCCCTGTAGCTGTGTGCCAGGGGGATGTCCCTGCTCTACCTCTCACACAACAGACACAGGGAGCCCGAGCAGAGATGGGGAGCTCCCCCCATCCCCAAGGATGGGGAAATCCTCCCTGAGCCCCTGAATGGCAC
>VZRZ01005014.1:161372-218408 GCA_013398175.1 Climacteris rufus | reverse complement strand
CTCCCGGACCCTTCCCTGGACCCTCTCCTGCTGCCCTACCCTAATAAAGAGCTGAAAATACCGGACAAAGGCCCCTCCTTAGTCTTTGTTCTCGCCAACCCGCCAAAGACCACCGGGCTCTGGGCAATCATACTCAGCAGAGGAACCAGCACTGTCCAGCCGGGCACGGCTGAGACCCTGCTTGGGGGAGAAGCGCTGCAGCTCGGCAGCCAGCCCCCGTACCACCAGGGAAAGCCAGTGCAGGATGCCGTGCGCCCTCGGGTCTGTCCCCAGCCCTCGGCAGAGCATGTCCACAGCAGCACAGCTACATAGGTTCAGCTGCAAAGCCATTAAATTCAAATTACCAAACATTGTCTAAAATTTTTAGCTGTTAATGTCTTTTAGCTACAAGAAATTGCCTCAGAACATTTGGAGTTTTTGCTTTATTAAAAATTACATGCTATTTTCTTGAAATTTTGCTATCTCAATGTAGATTTTATTAAAGTCATGCAATGTACCTAAGAGCTTACTTTGCATATATCAGCATAACACAAAATTGCAAGAACTTTAACACAAGCACTTTAAATGATTTTTCAAAAGTCATTTCACAAGCCAGGAAGTTCCAGAGTCAAAAACCAAAATCTGCTTACAAATCTGTTTCCTTTTGTAAGGGAAAAGATTTTTCTTCTGATGTTCTTTCTTGGTAAAGTAATATACTCCTCATTAATTTTAAATAAAAGATAAAATCTTTATGCGTCTTCATACTGTGGTACAAAAGAAAACATTAATAAAATATAATCTAGAAAGGAAACAACATTAGAAGTAATACTTCAGCTACAGAGCCTTCCTTGATCTTTAACAAAATACTGAAAAGTGTAAGATTAGTGTTTTTTCTAATTTTATTTTCTGACTTTTAAAATTCCAGATTCAAAGAATTTGGGGATTTGGTCTCTTGAGTCCAACAAAGAGGTACAATTCCATTATTAATACTAAACTGCTAGCCTTGTAATCAGAAACAATTTAAATTTAGATTTAAGTGTTCCTACCAATAAATCACATCCATGTGATTGTCTCAGTTTTTTATTCATTCCTCCCCTATACAAAGAATATAAACTTATGCTGAAATTTGAAATAAAGTAAGAGTTTGCATGCTTGTTTGGTTGGTTTTTGAGCCCTTGTTTGCTTGCTTTTGTTTCTAGTGCAGTTAGGACCAGGGTGTTTTGTTGGAATGCAATCATAGTCAAATTGCTGTCAAGGAAACAAGATATCAGCTTCTATTAAAAAAAAAAAAAAAAAAGAAAAAAAAAGAAAAGAGAAAGAAAAAAAGGGAAAGTTTAAATAATTGACTTAATTGACTTTTGCCTACTTAATTTTGAAAATAGAACATCATGAAAATTAAATGTAATAGAAACCCAGAAACTAGAACTATTAAAAAAAAAGGTATTAATTTTACATAATTTATTTTTCTATCAGTTTGAAAAATACAAGCTCTCATATGTGACAGTCATGTTGAATTTTAAATTCTTGCAAGATTTTTGCAGCACAGCTTACTTTCATAGAAAAACAGACATATTCTTCTCCTGGTCTCTGCACTACTGTATAAAAAAGCGAGGAGACAAGCCAGTATTCCCTATTCACTAACTCTTTACTTGTCCCTGCTTTGTACCATTTCATTTGCCCTCAAAGTAAAATCTAGGACTGAATAAAAGCAAAAGACCCAACAGGAAATGGCACCAAATAGAATCAGAAGATTTGACCAACACTTTGTCTCTCATCCCTGAAGTCCTTCCATGTAGATAGGCAATGTTTTGGGTTTTTTTTAGCAGTGTTAACATGTGAAGGCTTTGAAGTTGATATGATCATTTGGACCACCATTTCTTTATTCCTAAGTGCAAGAGGGACTCAGCCATGTCTGCCTCGTTAGGAGTTGTGATAATGCTTTAAAAATACATTTATAAAATTAAAATGTATCTCTGTACATGTATCATAAAACTGGTTCTGCAGAGAACACACTTTACTGCACATGAATTGTGAGCAGAATGTTGAAAGTAATGCCAAATGCAGATTAAAACCCCCAGCTCTGTAAATACAACACATCCCTTTTTTCTTGGAACGAAAAAAAATATTGTGTGCTCAAGTTTAATATGGTAGGTTCTAACTAGTTCATTCTGAAAATAAGATAAAGTTTCCCTAGTTTTTTTTTAAACTGAAAATATCACATCATCAGATTAAGCACAATTATAAAAATAGGGAGTAGAAAGCTAGAAATCTACTTGGAACAGGCATATACAAAAGAGGCAGTTTAAGATGTTAGTTACGGAAATTTTAATCTCTCATGTAATCTAGCAAATACTATGCTTGAGGTAAACACAAACAAGAGAATCACAACATGAGGACTGTAACAGAAGTTGAAGAAAAAAGGGAAAAAATCAATTAAACTATATCAGAAAAACTTGTGAATTGAAAAAAAAAGGTACAAGCATTTTAACAAAAAATGTGTAACATTCTAAAGTGAAAACTCAAATTCAGGTTTAGTTTCATCACGAGCTAACCTCTCCTTTTAAAGGTCTGATCCAGTGGAGAAAATCAGTAGCAGCTCAGAAAATATATGCAGGTGAAAGAGAATTATATCACATAATATCTTTGACTCGATTAGATTGTTTACAATAGTGATTATTGTTATTTTTTTGGAGAGCTGTGTCTCATTTCTTTTCAAAACTGAATTGCTTATAAGGAATAAAAGAAACAAAAACAGCAGGCAGAAATCCTCCAGTTAAAGACATAAACACACTAGTGAAAATGAACTAATGAAAGGAAACAAGTAGGCTTTTCATATTTTGTATAATTTGTTCTTGTATAGCTACTAGTGATGGTATAGAGAACAAATTTAGAGTGACACAGCCTCTTTCGCTGATATTTGAAGCCATCTCAGACATTTGTGGAGATGTGAGTGATAAGGAGACTAAGCACTGACAACAAATCTGGCATTGCTGAATTCCATTTTCATTTTTTATCTGTGATTTCTATATTAGATTTCATCAGCATCTGACTCAGAAGGTTTCTCTTATTGTTTTTCCCCTCTAACTACCAGACACATATATTCCACCAGGCATATGAATTTCAAGCTGTGTTTTTTCTAACATTTAAAAAATTCCAAAGACCATGCAGTAGACACATAACTGACAGTTTTGCCAACTATTATTCAAGTAGAACTTAATAACAGCTTTTTGATAATTATTTTACTTTTAAAGTCGACTCATAACTTTTCTTTAGAAAATAACATATATGCCTAAGAATTGCTTAAACTTACCAAAAAATTGAGGGAAGGAGAGAAAATAATAAAAAATAGTTTATTCCTTAAATAGTTAATGTATTCGCTATTATAGGATAGTTTTAGTGATGCCAATCAACATATCTTTAGAGTAATAGTAATAATACTACTGCTTACAAGTGTCAGCTGTTTTATTATAAACCAGGAGAGTAAAAAAAAACCAAACGAAAAGCCAAGAATTAACACCCACCACTCACTCACTCCCTGGAAAAAATCACCCTCTCTGCCCTCATTATTTGTGATTGTGGATAGACAAAAAAATGAAACACTTCTAAACAGACAATTTTAATAGAAGCCACTATTTTATATGAAAAGTGAACACTAACAAGCCTTCCATCATATTAGTTATCTGAAATTTGTAAATAAATTTATGGAAATTTCCCAATTTCTCTGTAGTTTACTGATGTCACTTGGTTCTCTTGTTTACAATTTGATGCTAAGAGCTTATTGCCAACCTGAATTTGGAACGTAGCCTATGAAATCAACGCCTTTATAAATGATGGGAAAAACATTTCAATGAATGACAAGTTCAAGATATAATTTTCTATCTGAAATCCCAGATAATTTTCCATGATTCTGTTAAACTTGGAACATGACACTTCACCAATTTAGAAGCTACAGAAAAGTGTATTGTATATGTACCATTTTTTAATGTATTTTGTATTATTTTAACCTATTCTTGTGTCAAGTTATACAACATATTAATTGATGAAAGACTGATAAAGATGTGCCACTTGACTAGATGTATCAGAAAAAAAGAAAAAAACACCTGGATTTTACAGAACACTTTGAATACAGGAGTCAATTTAAAATAAATATATTGTATTCCATACAAAGCAGTAAAATATTACTCATCTTATTTCACAGGTAGAAAAATCAATCAAGATTGTCTCAAACTCACCAGTACTCTAGAGGTTTGAATGTTGCCTTGATTGAGATTCTGCTGTGAGACTGGCATTCAAATACAGTAGAATACAGGGCATAAACAAAAGGTAAAATCCTCGAACAACTAATTCTGGAAACCACTTCCAGGCACATGAGGGACAAGCAGGTGATGAAGAGTGGCCAGCAAGGATTCACAAAAGGGAAGCCATTCTTGACCAGTTTGATAGCCTTCTACAGTAAAATGACTGACTGGATAGATGAGGGGAGAGCAGTGGATATTGGATACCTTGTCCTGTGGAAAGCTTTTAGCTCTGTCTTCTGTAAGATTCTTATAGACAAACTGGTGAAGTATGGGCTGGATAAGCATGGAGGTGGATTGAAAACTGCTGAGCACCTGAGCCCAAAGTATGGTGATCAGTGGCATAAAGTCTGGTTAGAGATCAGTATCAGGCACTGTATCCCAGGAATCCATACTGGGTCCAGTCCCCTTCAAGATCTTCATTAATGATCTGGATGAAATGCTGAAAACGTTCACATTCTGTTTCACAAAACAGATAGTTGACTTGTGGAGAGATAAGAGGGTGAACCTAGAACCCCCTTCCAACACTAGATATGCAGTGCAGGTCAAAGGTAAACTGTGTCAATGTCATAAGGAGTCATCCACATAACAAAAATCTGTGTGAGCAAAAAGTCATTCAAAGAAATAGCAGAGTGAAAAGTTGTGAATGAGATGTAAAATCAAATGCCACAAAATCTTAAAGCCAGAGAAGCTATTATGAAACTGAAAAAATCAAGTTTCACTACTTTGACAGCTGTTTCCTAGAGATCAATATTAATATATAAGAGAACAAAAATATATTTTAATAGCAATACCAATTGAAATGATAAGACAACTATTGAGGACGAAGTTAATACTAAAACTAGTGCTTGAAAGCTTAAAATGCGTGGAAGAGAAGCACCGCAAAACAACCATTATTAAAGGTTAAGACTGCCTTGTTTTTCTCTGTGCTCCTGCTAGAGTCCCAACATACTCGACAAACTCGAATGTCATGACACTGCCTCAAATTTTCGTTAGGAAGACATATATAATATATACACTTATATATGGAGCTGATACAATAGTTGTAAAATATCTCGCTCCAGAATTCTCTACTAAGAGGTCATAAGAAAGTAGAAAAAGAAGATTCATATCAATGAAACTGAATGAACAAGTGCCATCAGCTGTCATAGCTGGTGTCAGATACTGAAAAACTAGAACTTATCATTTCCACTTGATACCAACTATCTGCCCTATTATACCAGCCAAGCAACGAGATGGTCAATAGACCCTTCATGTAAATTTTGTAAAATGTGTTAAGGGGAAAGATACCAACTGCGTGGGAGCTTCTATCAGAATTGCCTTATGCGATATTTTGGGATATTGGGGAATTTTTTTATACCCCTTACGCAGACAGTACAGACAAAGCTCATCATGTTTTAGGGCAGTTCAGTCTGGAACCATGTACCTTCAGGCTGCCAGTTTAACTTTTTGAGCACCAGGTTTGGGTATTTTAGATGAATCATCAAGCCTAACTTACCATCAGCCAAGCAAACCACTGTGTAGACAGTGAGGTTATTCTGAAAACCACACAGTCTTCAGACAACCTGAGGTTGATAGGTTCAATTATCTCTGGCTTTTCTTGGTGGACAAAACACTGCAAGCAAAATGAGCAAGTCTCACTCCATTAGTGAAACAACTCTAAACGTTGCCCTCTAAACGTTGTAGCTTTAGAAAACATGATCAAGTGCCACGGCTAGGTGGGTTGAAAGGCTGCAGAAAGCCCACTGTGCCATGGGCCCGCTGCCCACATTGGGTGCCATGTGCCACGGCTAGGTGTGTTGAAAGGCTGCGGAAAGGCGGCTGCATGACCTGGAACGGCGACCGCAGTTGTCGCCTTTGCAGTTCCTCCTTGGGAGGCATCCCAGAGAAGCTGGAGCGCCGGTGCTATTGTGTAATTCTGCACCGCGTGGAGTAGCAGCAGCAAAGGCAACAAATGCTTTATTCTTTTTCTTAGAGATCTTTTAATATAATGCTCTCTGATTCCTCAATTTGTGCAGTATTTCAAAGCTCTTCATTTATAGCAATAAAATTTCTCTGTTGGCTGGTATTGCTTATTTTTCATTCTTTATATTTATAACAATAATAATGTCAAAACAAAACAAGCATCTGCTCAACTGCAGTAAATTATCTGGCTTTCCATGCTCTGTGCAGAGTAAAAATAGCTGAAGTTCATTTCATAAAGTGTATGTTTTCAGGCTGTAGTATGCCTGACATGAGTACTGCTCAAAGGCAGAGTTTAACCTTTCATGTCTGGTTTAAAGTGCTCAACTACTCTCCCATAATTTCCAGCAATTTTTGGCTCTGAATTTCTATAAGTCTAACATGAACAATTAATCAGAAAACAGAGCACCACTTGAAGAAACAAGTGATTTATAGTGGAAGGTCCACTTCTGCAATTTGCAGTGTTGTTGGATGCTGTTAAAATAGTTAACCCACAAAATACTGATGCCTTTTTCCCTGAGAAGCTGCTCTTTTGTATCTGACCCCTAATAGAATAATAATCCTCACAGAATAAGTCAGGATCATGCTAATATTAGAGTTCCTCTCTGCAGAGAAGTGCAGACAGGCAGGTGTAGATATGTCAAGGCATCCTGTTATTATTCCAGAACTGCAGAGTGGAGCTGCGTTTAGAACAAGTTAGCATAATTTCTTTCTAATAAGGGCTTATTTATGTGCTTGAATGATAATATGGTTTCTCTATCTACAGCTGGCTGGCATCTGGACAGCTTAGGAGATGGTGGGAATATTCACATGATGCACATAATGGTCTGCATCTATCAGTTTAATCACAGATACAGACACATAAACCGGGGTGACAGGAGCCAAACACGTCTGGTGCAGATCCCTTTTTGTGCCAAACTTTTGCCACCTTCCTGGTAGCATCTCCTGCAGGAGAGCATACTCCACAACTCTTTGTGTTGCATTGGGTACTACTTTTCACGGCAGTTTTGGTGAACTCATCAAGCATCCCTGGTCCCTTGCACAGAAGCCCTTATTGTCTATGTATACAGCAAAATAAATAGTTTTCAGCTGTTGAAGGATTGGGATCAATACCCAGACTGACAATTTATTTTTATAATTAAATTTACTATGACTATACTTTTAAAAATTGGAGGTAAAAGAAGTTCATGAGGTAGAGAGATGTTGTACTTACAATGAGCTTGACGAGTGAGAAAACAAAAGAGGATGTGAGTTCGGATAGCCTATAATCAGATTGAATTGATGGCCATTTCTAAGACAAAATATCACAGCTGCATGAAATGACCTTGAATTATATATTTCTTAAGAGCTCTACAATACATTCATGCCTATCTCAAGAAGAATATAAAATATTTTAGTGTATCATATACAGAATAGTGATAAAAATATTTATCATTTTTCTCCTCTCCTCCCACAGCTGAACCCATATAGGTAAGCCACAAACAAGCCTGATTTGTTTAACAGTGGATGCTGCATGAACAGTTATTTGTCATTTGATAGAAAAGTCACTTGGAAAGGAAAATAACTAAAATATTAACATTTGAAAGCCTTGTGTGGGTTTATTCTGAAACGAATCCTTTAAGAAAGAATTAGAATGATTTACAGAATTGGTTTATGAGAAGCTGAAAAAGAGGATGTAGGAAAAAAACACTTTATGTGAGAATAGTATATTCCTAACTGAATTCAACTGATAAATGACATAAACTTATTAAAACCTAGAATTAAAAATTCCATCCTGTTGACACTGAAAAGTTAATCACAGTGTGAAGCTAATCCTGGATATCAGGATTTTCCCACCAATAAGCTCCATGGTATATAAAATAGACCTTACAGTAGCACATCTATGCTTTACATACTAAGACTTGAACCCATATGAACCATCTTAAGTTAAAAAAAAAAAAAAGAGAAAAAGAAAGAAAGAAAGAAAATGAAAAAGAACCACAATAATCAACATTTAAGTTAATATAGGAGCATGAAAGGATGTATATAATCATCTACTTAGTGGAAGCTGCTTGTGCAGTAATTCTCAATAAGCACTGGATCTTCAGGTCTTCTGTAAAGCAATAAAAATTCACTGCTTAAATAGATGAAAAACTATTTTCTGTAACCATGAGAAAAATAAATAATTAAATAAATAAATACAGCAGATCTAGCTATATTTCATTAGGATTGTTTCAATAACTGCAAAATAAGTTCATTTGATAGAAAGTTTCAACACCACAAATATACCACAACAAAGACATGTTAGAGTAGTGGTTTAAAACTCAAGTGCTTCAGTGTTTTGCAGTGAGGTGCAGAAACCCAATGGACAACTGATAAGGTTTTTAGTTAAGTTTTTACGCTAGTCCAGAAATGCAGAAAAATATTAATATAAAACTGTTGGGCAAACATTTTCAAAATACTTTCAATAATACAACATTGTACAAAACTGCTCAGTGTTAAAGCATATGAGTATAGTCTTAATAAGCCAGTGTGCTTCTACAGGCACCCAGAATTTCCAGCAGTGCAACTGCTTAGTGATATTTTTCCTATGCATTAGTCTAAACAAACCTGTATAAAACATAACCACCACTAAATAGCTCCATATTTTAATAAAATCACTACAAATATCCCCACAATGACACTATTTTAAGGACTTTTAAAATATGGTCTCTCACTGCATGGATGATTGATTGTTTCAGCTGAAAATCCTCTCCCAGTAAAAATAAAAATATCTTCTAAGAAAATCAGTAGATGCTTGTTTATTTTCCACTTGTTTTTCATAAGACAGGGTTAAATATGTACTGGGGCTTCAGAATATCAGTTTCAGGTGGTAGGAATTTATAACGTGTTGTAAATTGGATAATTACCTTTTTTTAATTAGCTTTTTTGATGAGGAAGTGCACATAGTCAAAAAAGGCATCTGAGACCAGAAGAAGGAAGTTTTTGAAAGCTATGATGTCAGATTAGCTGGACTGTTGCCCAGATTGTGCTCAAATATTAGCCTAAAAACTTGAAGTGTAATAACACTGAAGAAAATAGTTGTTCTGTCAGAAAATTGTATCTTTCCTCCCTTTACAGTGTTGCCACATATGCACATTTGAAAGCTCAAATGATGGATCAAGATATAGTGTCATTTTAAAACAGTCATAGAGGAAAGAAAATTGATGTTCCTAACTCTGATTCATCTCTAAATCTTAGCTTTTAGAGGCTTTTCAAGGTCTGAGTTTTATTCTAGTTTCTTTGTTTTTATGTTTCATTATTGAAAGCAGTTATGACTTAATTTTCTTATTTTGGTTTTGAAAAGCATGACATTTGTTTTCTTTCTTGTCCTCCCACATTCTTTGCTAAGGTACAGGTTTCAAGGCTTCTGTTCAACAACCACCATGAGAGACAGTAGTAAATGCCTAAAACTGCAAAATCCTGTGGGTATGTCTAGACTGAATCTAACTTTTTTTACAGTACGTCAACTTCTGAGAAATGGCAGGGAATGTTAAATTCTCAGGAAGTCAGAACCAATAAAACATGTGAGAATTTCCTAACTGTGATCAAACAAAGAAATAAGGAAGAATTGTTGGGACTGGGATTATGTTATTTACCTAAGAAAACAATTTGTATGTTTTCTCTACCTACATATGCATAATATTTTTTGCACCTCTTAAATAATTAAAAAACCAAGCAGATTTTGGGGTGGTCAAGGTCCATTGTGAGAACCAATGGAATTTCTGTCTTTATTTTGTTTCATTTTGTCTGTGCAAACTGATACAAAGGTTTCCTTATCTTTCCTTATCTTTTCCTGAAACCTTACCTGTAGACAAGGAGCACCCACTTTTAGACATTGTTAAACTACCAGACTTCAAATGTCAAATTATTATTTAAAATATGAAAAGGTAATAATAATAAAATCAAAGGAACACGCAATCAGAATATTTGTATTTAACAATTCTGGTTAGATATTTGAAAATTGTTTGAATTTTCAACTTTTTAACTAAGGGTTACAAAAATTTCCTACTACAATATCATGAACTTAGATCTACAGTGAAATATCTGTAACATACCACTCTAAGAAAACCAGATAATGGAAACCATCTCTGATGTCCCAGGTCTCTGCAATAGCAAGAATGTTGTTAGGTGTCTCGAAGGGTATTTTGTGTCCTACAAAGGTAAAATAAAGTTCAAAATTCTTCTTTTATTTAAGAAGCTTAAAGTTGTAGAACTCCCAGTAGGTTCCATTTCTGATTGTCTTTCAAACTGCATTCCACCGTGATACTTCTCCCTGCTTACTGAGTTTTTGGTTCCCTCCTGCTCTTTTTCTTTTTTTTTCTTTATTTTTTTCTTTTAAAGGTGCACATTAAAGCAACATCAAGAAAATGCTCAGAGAAAAAAGTACACACTTACCACAATTGTACAAGCCAGTAAATCAATAAGGAGGAGAAATTGGAAAGCTAAAATTGTTCTTAATGATCTTTGGAGAAAACCAGTACATAAATACAGTGTGTATTTTACAAGGAATGTCAGAAACAGTTAATTTATGTTCTGGATAATGCAAAGGAAAATTAAAAAGGTAGTACGAACTGGATTTAATTTTCAGTGCTCAGATACATTATTTATTTCCATTTATCCTGTTATTTAGTTCTAACCCAAGATATCAACTATAATAATAGCTTGCAAGCATCTGCTTTATCACTAAGGATGAAGTCTTCGGAGAGCTCTGCTACAACAGCTATTTGGTGCATTTGGTTGTCCCTGCAATGATTTGAATTCTTTTCTTGGACAGCAGAAAAAGCAAACAAGAAAGCATCAGCCAAACAGATTCTTTGAATTTTTGCTCTTCCAAAATTTTTGCAGGTTTATAGCAAAAGTAATCACCCTGTGGATCTTTTTAGAAGATTTCTTGTCTATTCAACAGGTTCTCATTGTCTATACAGCTTTCCAATAACAATGGAAAATAAATATTTCAATCCTGTTGCAATAAATCTTGAAGATTGCTTGTGGTTTGTTGGTTGGTTGGGGTTTTTTAGTGAATCTGAACTACCTAACACACAGGAGCAGTCAGCAGAAGTTGGAGAAACTTTTCTGCCGAGCAAAGGATTCTTGATTCAAAATAGGTGGTGAACAATCAGGAATTTCATATTGCAAATATGTCCTGAAAAAATAGGAAGGATGAAAACACATTTCTGAAAAATACATACAAATTATATTTATTCTAATGTTTATTTTTTCTCTGGTAATGCAGACCAACAAAAAGTTAATGGTTTTTCTCACCTTTTGGGGTAATTCCTTTTCCAGAAATACTTGAAATTTTAGGAGACAGTTAATTCTTAGTTTCTGATTCTGTTTACCCTTTGAAAACCTTCCAGTGATTGTCGATGTGTAGGTAGCAACTATGGAGATGTTACTGTTATAAGTGGCTTAATGACAGTATAACTCAGACCCCAGGACCTGTCATCTATTCTCTGGATTTATCTTGGCCCGAGTGAAGATATGTTATGGCTTGTTTAACCATAAAATATTGCCTAATGGTCAGGTAACTATTATCTGATTTGGTTTAGCTTTATATAATCGGCTTTTCAAACTGTATATATTTGTAATTTTGTATTCTATTATTTGAAAGAGTTATTTGCTGAATAAACATATGATCTTAGAATAAAATCCTTCATATAATAAAAGCACAAATTGAGAAGAGACCTTGAACAGACTGGTCCAGAATGCTGCCGTTAGAACAGGATGCTACAGGGTGCAAACAGCTTGCTAGTGCTTAACTCCTGATCACCAAAGGGATGCAATATTCTGACCTGGTTAAAATGAGCTTTAGAGCAAAGAAGTATTCAGCCTGTATAGAACAAACCATATAAAGTGTAATCAAACTTGTAGACCAGCAAAGAACGATTAAGGAATAAAGAATGTTAGGAAACATAAAAATGTTCAAAAGCAAATGTTTTGGTCATATACAGAACCAGAACTGAATAACTCAGGTGGATATAGAATTTTTATATGAAATGTGGTGGTTTAAAACCAGCTGGAAATTAAACTCCAAATAAGCTGCCCCACTTGCCCACTCTGGTGAGAGAGACACAAAGGCAGACACTATGGGTTGAGATAACAATTTACTGAAAACAAACACCAATGGGGTGAGAAATTAACAGTAACAACATTACTGACAGAAGCATACAAAAGAGAGGGTGATTTACACACAGAAAAGGTGCTCACCACCTCAACTCAGTTCTGCATGACTCCTGAGACAAAGAGAAAATGACAGACAGTATTTCAGGATCTGGAAGTTGTTTCCAGCTCAGTAGTTAACCAACTACTTGAATCATTTGACTTCTTTTGACCTCGATATCATATGCCTTTCTCTGTATCAAAATAGCTATCTTCATATCAAAATAGCTATCTTCACAAGGAGCTGACTTAGAAACCTTTAGCTGTTAGTAAGATACTATAAAGCAATAGTAGTCAGTCAAGACCAACGGGAGCTACTGCCAAAGAAAAATACCAAGTTTTTAAAAATAAATCCAAATGTACATGAAGGTAAAAGGACAAGACACAATCCTTACACTTCCATCAGACTGGGGAGAATAGATGAAGGTTTGGGGGTGATTAATCAGTTAATGTCCTCTATGACTTGAAGGAGATGTGTTGGTAGGAGTTCTTTGCTATGGAAGGTCTACCATGTTTAAGTCTTTCCTATAAGGGAGGATGCCTCTCTCATTTTGAAGTCCTGGATAGTCCAGCCTGCCCTGAATTTCTGTGATTTCAGGTAGTGGCAACACAAGATGGGAAGGAAGTTGAATAACTACTTGAATTTTTAGGTGGCAAAGGTTGAGCAAGATGTACTGCAGTAGATTCAAGTCCTTCAGGAAGATGATTAGGATGTTTTTTTCTTCAGTGGTGAAAAAGCAGGATAAGACTTTTGTGATAATAAGGTGTTTTCACAGCAAGAACCTGGAAAATGTATTACTATGGTCAATGTAATCTTTAAGAATGGTAATTAAATATTTGTAAAGTAAGTGTAATAATATTTTCAATTCATAAGTAATAAAAGTAAATTGTCATTTGCAACCAATGTAATGAGGTTCATCAGATACAAATGAAATGTGGGCATATTAAATTAAACTGTTCAAAATATAGAAGGAGATGTTTAAGGATCACTTACACCTCTTTTACGTCTGTTGGACACCTTGTCTTGCTTCACCAATATGCTTGTACATATGCAATAAATAATGAATTAATAACTAGATTTTTGTCCTATGACAATGCTTTAATAATAATATTGGAACTACTTTTGGCTTACTGTTTAACAGAATGAGTGCATTTCAGAAACAATATGAATGTGGCTGGTTGTTGCCCTGAGTTTTCCAGTTCTTCGATGTTTTCATTTTTCTGTAACAGTTTCTTACGTACATTTCTGTAAACATAGCCATGGTTCTCTAACTGTGTTCTATTGTTTGCATTCCTTTCTCCTGGGTGGAGATATTTGATGGATATTTCCTTTGACCAGTGTGATTGAGGGGCAGCAAGTTCTGCCTCCAATCCACTGTGGTTTTTAAGAGGATATATAAAAAAAATTCCAGGGAGTGCTCCGCAGAGTTTTTGCTCTGCTCTCTCCAACGCATGTTTGCATCTTTCTTTCATGTCCAAGTGCAACAGCTGGTCAGAGTATGACAAAAGAGAATGAGCTGTCAAGTAATTAAGCATTAGGTAGTCTAATCTCAATTTAATTTCATGGTCAACATTTTTTTTTTAATTATATTGTACAGGTTTGGTTCAGATTTGATTTTTTTCCTTTTCTGGACTGAATGTTGTTGTCAATTCATATTTATTTAGCAGCTAGAATATCCTTGTCCTGTTTAATTATCTACTGGATAAGTGCCCAGTATAATAGCAGATTTTAATTTTTTTTCAAGTACTATTTTCAGAGTGGATGATCTTTATTGTTGTCAATACATGTTAACTATTTTCTGTTCTTCTTTCTTCAGGGACATTTTACAGAAGTAATTTGGTTTGTTTTCAAGAAAAATATGAAAGCAATGAAATTACTGATCTAAAATGTGGCTACTTTAAAAAAATATATAAACATTAGTTTTCTCTATTTTTCTTCATAAAATAAAATTTTATTAATTTTTTGGTAGAAAAATGTTACAGACTTTACTAATAGCTACTGAGTTTTTTTCATATAATTTCTATTCTATTGTTTTGTACTGTGGATCAAGGGTGAAATGCATTCTTTTCTAGAATGTAAAATCACACAGACTCCTTCAACTTCTGCTCCTTAGAGAGCATATATTAGATCTGACTTTCAAGCATAAAATGCACTTGTCTTTTCAAACAAAATTTACTCTCATCTGACAGGATAACCCCTTATAATTAAGAATGAGTGTTAACCAGATTTCTAATGCAAATTTTGAAAGCAAAGCTCGTAGTGTAATGACAATACCCACGAGAAAATCCAGTAGGAAAACTATGTGAATTAAAGACTAAGACTATCCTCAGTAGTATTCAGGATTTCTTCTCAGTGTTAGATAATAAAAAACCTGCATCAGGATATATAAAGTGAAAACCAAGTTGAAACTTTTTATTTTGGCTAACTGATAAACCACATATACTTTTCCCATCACAGCAATGAGTCTGAAACTGCAAGTCATCAAGTGATTTGTACTTTTTTTTAACTTCAAACATCTGAATATTAAGAATTTATTATGTATGCACAGTCCTCATTTTTTTTGCTTTTAAATAACACCACAAAACCCACAGCATTTTGAATCCATATGAGTGAGACTGAAACAGAAATCCAATCTTCTGTCTGGTATTTCACTGATTCTTAACCTCTCTCATTACCAGGTTACAGGAAATCACATATGCGGGAATATCTCCTCTAAGAATTCATACAGAAAACGTGTGTGTGATCATATTTCCTTTGACCAGCCAATAAGTCTTCTTTATATTGCCTAGGGCAGCTCATGAACAGCTGAGTATTATTATGCAAGTCACCATACTTGCATTCTTCACTTCAGCCAATAACATAGTGGATTCTAGCTACTAATCAGATTTTAAAAGATAAAGATAATGGAGGATTCTATTGGGAAAACCATGCCACACTTCAATACATTTCATCATCAGAAACTGACATATCCTTTATTAATTTCATGTTATTCATTATTGTGATGCTTCTTCTATGATAAAGTTTTGTTTATTCAGAATGTTTACTTCCTTCAAATAAGAAGACAATTCTACAAAACCTTTTTCTACACATTGTTCAGCTAAGTTAAAAGAAATGTGAAGCTGCTAGGTAAGTTCAGTGGTTCTTTTCTCACATGTGAAAATAAATTGACAAGTTTGACTTAGATTGAATGCCAGGAACCTAATAAAATATGGCTCAGTAACACCTAGGAATAACTTTCAGAGCAAAACATGCCCTTTCCTTGATACACAAATATGATCTAAGGCTTTTTCAACTAAAGATCATTTAAAATCCATACTAGGCCATTACTTTTCATACAGAAATTGGTGGCAATGGCATACACTGGTTACAAAAACTACGTGACAGTGGTATGCACTAGTTACAAAAATTATTTATTGTTAAAATACCTCACATTATAGAAAGAAAAATTTAAAAGCAAATATGGTTGAGTGTTCAAGGCTATTTCTCCACATAAATGGACAAAATCTCTGGATTGAGAAAGGATCAGACACTGTTATCCTTTTTGCACTAAATACAATCTGAAAGCACAAAGAATTCTCTTAAAAACCAGTGGGACCATCTGTGGAATAAGGATTTGTTTAGGGTCTAACCCACATAAATCTATAGACCTAATCCTAAACATGTAGTTTTCACTATTATCAACAACCAATGGTGTATAGTTGTTCTTTATTTGTCTAGTCCTCTCCATAGAACAAATTATTAATATGTACAATATTTTCTCACATAAAAGTAACTTTGCCACATCAGTTTGAAAGCCATTGGAGTAAAAGGTTAGAGTCATTAATACAATGTTTTTACTTGTGCATCTTTTAAAGCTCTTTTGTAGCTGCTCATTCATAGCGGCATCCTAGAATGAGTCTGGCAAGAATATTTTTTTTCCTTATGAAGTGGAAGCTGCTTCACCCACACCGGGTGGGATGGCCACTCTATCCTCTTATCCCCAAACCATAATTTTCCATCTATGAATGTAATGAATAATGTTTCTGTCCTTACCAGACCTCACACTGGAAACCTCTCCTGATTTTCAGACTCCTCCACATTTTATTTTTAGCTACCAGGAATTTAAACTCTGCACTGGCACTTTTCCACTAAGCCTACATACCTTGGTTTTCTTCAGTGAGGAGGAACTGTAGTAAACATTGCAGAATTTTTTTGTTGCATGCCTTTTTTGTTTGTTTGTTGGGGTTTGTATGTTTGTTTGTTTCTTCCTTTCATAAACTTTCCTCACTCTCCATAATTCATCTGTACTTATCTAAAATCTTACTTAAAAAAAAAAGGAAAACAGAAAGAAATATATTGCATAATTTGGTTTATCCTAGTTCTGTTTTTTAGCTCATTGAATTAATCAGCAGTTGATTACATGATAGAATTTCTGTAAAATGAGTACCTGATCAAAGAGAGGTGAATAAAATACAGGTAAGTTGGTTTTTCCAGACAGATGATTTGAAAGAATTTGATGACCTCAGTTCCAAAATTGCTGCTGTGTAGTGGTATAAGGAAGAGAAAAGAAATATTCAGAGACTTTGTATTTGTTATAGAATGGTTGGAAAAAATACAATGTGAAATTAATTTTGAGATTTTACTTGAGTCTTACAGAATGATTCAGGACTATTTTCAAAGTGGATTAAAATTTAAAGCATTTTATTATCTTATTATCTAATGTCATACATAAAGTTTTATAACCATCAGTTTAGCATTTTAAAGATTCTTAATATTGTTATAATAAAACGGACTAATGCAGCTAATTTTATATGCCATAATAAAAAAATAAATCTGTGGTGGTAAATCCTTTAGACTCTTAATAAAAGGAAAAATGCCTGTATCTGGACAGCATTTTGTTCTAAGTACTGTAATATATAATGTGGTCAATTGAAGTATTTAAGTTAAATATTGATTCTTTTTTCTATCTTATTTGCTAAATTAAGTATTGGTTTATGCATTTTCCAATAGATTCATTAAAAACTAAAATGGCAGCAAATACTTTCTGATGTTCTAATGGGTTTTTATTCTTACACTGATAGGAAGAGACATTTGTTTTAGTTTTATCATCCTAAGAACAATAAATAGATGATTTTGTGAGCACTTCTGGCAACTGTATTAGAATATCTAGGGTCTACTATTTCACACAAGTATATTTATATAATGAAGCTTTATACAAATATGCGTGTTTAACTTTGGTTAATGAATGTATTCAGCTGCAACAGTAAAAGTCTGTCTTAACTTTGGAAACTGTTTAAAGCTTATGGATGACAGAATGTTTTCAACATCCATTTATGGCTTCTACTCCTCCTTTTGTACATGCAAGATCCATACTTTCAGTATCCAGAAGAGAACCAAAGCAGCACAGTTTGCATTCAAGCACCTAAGTAACCACACGGTTTTCAAACAAGAGCTTCCATCCCTGCATGTCATGACACCCCCGAGTGATTTTTCAAGATATTTCTGCATCCAAGACTTCCCATAATAAAACCTTGGGCTCTTATTTTACATGTTTAAATGCAGGATGACCTCCTTTTCAAAAATCCACAGTTGTGTTTCATTGCTGAGACTTAGGGAAATGAAAGAACAAACCAAAGAGTGCCTAATCCCTCACACTGCTATGGGAAGTGTACATGCCTGCAAGCTGTTTAAAGTGAGGTCCCCAGTCTGCAAGGTAATCATAACTCTGATCCATGTCTGAAGTGTTTGAACCCAGCGAGCTGAGGGATCCTGCCAAAGAGCCAGTGCCCTCAAATGCATAGGTCTGGAGTGAGTCATAGGGAGGAACACTAGGGTCTGTATTTGCTTCTTCAAGCTTTTCTGAAATGAATTCCCTGAAGATTGCACTGTCTGGGCCAACCTGCAGAGACTGTCTGTAGAGGCTCTGGATTTCAGAGGCAACCTTCTTCTGAGGTTTGTGCGTTCGCATGACAGCGCGAGTCCTCAGTGCTGAAATGTCAAAGGCTTCTGTGTCCTCCTCGCCGCCTCCTTCATCGTCATAGCTGACAATGTTCTCTCTGAATTCTTCCATCTTCTCTGAAAAGGGAGGCTTTTTCTTCTGCTGCCTTACGGCTAAAATTGCCAAAAAGAACACTAGCAAAATAAAAAGAAAAGAAGAGACGGGAAAAGGCAAAAATTAAACAGAACCAGAGACTCTGAATGTACTTGGAAAGATTAAAAAAATCGCTACTTATCTTAGTATCAATGCTGTTGCAAAGTGAAACTATCTTAACAAATTTATAGAGCTGAAATTTTTATGGATTTTATGGTTTTGAGATGAGCAATGAGTGTGTTGGGAAAATGGCTACAAAGGGACTTATAAAAAAGGTGAATGAAATTGAGAGTTCTTTTGGTAGATACAACTGGTGGAAACACAGGTTATGCTCTTTGAAAGTGCTTTTTTTTTTTTTTAATCATCACATAAAATATCCATTTCCTATTCAGAATTTAAATTCTTAATATCTCACAATCTCTCTGATAAAAGCCTCACGAAGATCAAATGAAAAATGAGACAATGAACAAGATATCCTTCTCACCTGGTTGAATCATTCAGCTCCACAGACTATGCAGAATGTTGTTCAACTATTTCTGCTATGCTGGTTTGCAAATTTGAAGACTCTCACTAAATTCTGTGCCATTTTACTGTCAAGGCCTAGGAATCAGATGGTCTTATTTCTGTCATACGTGAAAGCTTTTTAAAATTTTCTTTTAAAGCATTATTTTTTAATGCTACATAATTCCATTTTAACTGAATGACCTCTTTGAATTAGTCTCTGATTTTCACAAAGATCAGTTATTTCAACTTTTAACTATATCTTCCTGCAGTTCTATTTAATTCATATTTTGTGGACTATAGTTTTTTACTCAGGATGTAAAATGATACAGTTACCAACAGTTACAGGATTTTTCTTAAGAATTTGAGGAATCTGAGGTAGTTCTTTTTTCTACCTATTTAAAATAAACTGTTCTATTTAGTTGGAAGATACCAACACAAAACTTGAAAGCACTAGAAATGAGAATTTATTTTTTTTTACAATATCTTCAAAAAACCCAGATGGTTTTAACTTTCCATGGTGAACTCTTGTAATGGTACACATCATATATGAAAATTAATTTTTAGAGATAAACGGTGTTGCCCATTTTCACTGTTAAAAATAGCTAGCTCTCTGTGTTAGACAGTTTCAAGGACAAGATTCTGTAAACATAGTTACGTTGTTGTAAAAATTATCTTGTTTTTACATTCCTTTCCCATGGACACAGATCCTTTGACGGACATTTCTTTTAACCACTGTAGTTAAAGACGGAAGTGTTAATTTTCTCCAATGAACTGTGATTTCTAAAAGTGTATATAAGAATTAAACGAAGGTGGGTTCTCCCCTCTTCCGCCCTTTGCTCTGAACAAGCTCTGACTCGGCTCTCCTTATTACTGCATCTCCGGCTGATAAGCCGTAATAAGCGGCTAATAAGCGGTAATAAAATGGCAGGCTATTATGTATAGAACATTATTTCATTTTAAATGATCACAAAAATACAGTCAAAGATTTAATGAATTTAAGATATGTGTGTTTGTAAAGAGCGAAGGAGATTTGTTTGTTTTGTTTTTTTTTTTCCTTTGGGACCAATATATTTACCTATATCCTTTCTTTCACTTTTGTGATATGAAGAGGCCCAGTAGATGCCATGGTTATATTCCTCCTGGAGAGAGGATGTCTCGGTAAGCACCCAAGAAACCCTTGATCAATAATTCCCCTGATGGCCTGGATAGTGCAGTGATACAATTTACCTGATCCTTAGTCCCTTCAGTGGATAACACAAAGTGACCAGGTTCAGATGCCTATGACAATTAAACAAAACTTGAAATGCACAATGACCTGCCTGTAAGCTTAAACTGACTAGAAAACCTACAGCAGGTTTAAGCTCAGATTTAAATAAGGTAAGCACAGGCAAGCCTAGAAACAACAAATTCAATTGTGTGCTACCATGCCCTCTGTTGGAAACCAGTGAAATAAGTGCTGAGTCACTTTTAAAAAGCAACTGGTTTATTTGCAAAAAACACCAAAAGCAACAACAACTGAAAATGGGAGGTCGAGAGAAACTCACCCTCCCTGCGGCAAGGCAGAGAAATGCTGGCAGGGGCGCGGGGTGCTCCCTCAGCCATGTGCGCCTCAGGAGGACGATGTAACCAAAGGAGGACCAGGAGCAGGGACGTTTTTAAAGACTCCCCCCCTTCTCCGGATTGGTGGCTCTGAATCCTTCCTATTGGCTTGCTAGGGGTATCTATGTTGAGGGAGCCTTGGACACCGACTCCATTGGTTTAGCTCTTTTACAAGTTGCTGGTTAGCATGACATCATTGGAACTTCTTGGTCCTTCTGGAAAGTTCCTTAGCTAACCCCCTTTCCAGGCAACCCCATCTTGTGGTTACAACAAAACATTACACCCGTACATTTCAAGCCTCTTAACTTAATTAACTTTTAACTTACAATTTAACAAAGCACTACATCCAGTCCCAAACATATTCATAACAAACTCTTAAACTTTTAAACTGTGTCAAACCTGTAAAAAAATGAATGTTTATAACACCACGATGTGGATGTAAGGGGAGCTAGTGCATCCCTAGACTTTGCTATGGAGTCAAGTTACTAGAAAAACTCCTGTACATTTGAAACACTCTCAAATACTGTTTGCAAATCCACAAGTTCCCAAGTGTAATGGAGGTTAAGTTGGTGTCTTCTGTGAGGAAAAAGGGCATGTCCAACATTTGGAGAAAATGCTGTCTAGAGGTGTAACCTTAATTGACAGAGAAACTCCTTGTGTCAGGAGCTTTCTGAGAGTGTCAGATTCTCTTTTTCTTTTATTATTTGTAATTGATCTCAGTTCTACATTTGTCATTCCTGTGCCAGAATTAGTAGGGTTCTGTTTCTTTAAAATATTCCTACACTAGTAAATTTTCTTGTGTAATGCTGTCTTCAGCTTTACCTGGGATCAATACAGACTTTGGGCTCTGAAATCTTTTTTATTACAGACCATGACTCAACTACACTCAACTTCTAAGAAGTTTTGTTGAATTCAAGTTTTACTGAAAACTGGGGAGGGGAAGGCAGAAATCATAGCTAAGAACACAGGAAAGAAACGAAACCTTTGCCTTATTTCAGTTTTTCCCAATGGCCCAGGACTTTCAGTCTTCCAATCAAAGGTTACTTTGTTACTTAACCAATCCCTCTGTTAAAGGAAGGAGTAATTTCTCTCACTTGTACTTACCTAGGAATATTAATATGCAAGCCAAAACAGCAACTAAAGCCTCTGTGCTGAGACCCAAGGAATACATGAAAGCTCCATATCGACAATAGAAAGTGTTAACTTCAGTGTCACAGTCGCAGACAGTGACAGTGAGAGTATTTGTGCTCGTCAGCGGTGGGGTTCCATTATCCTGGATTATGATTGGCAAGTAGAAAAAAAACTGCTCTTGCCTCCTGAAGCCACTTTTTCCTGTGAAAATTCCAGCTGTGTTATCTAGAAGATAAATTATGATGATAAAAATTTATATATTTACTAACCATGACGATAATATTCCAGTGGCATCTGACCTATTTAAAACCAATGGTACTGTGCAAAGTTACTCATTAAGAAAGTTAAAAAAGTAAAAACAGACACTGACATTTGGTGCATATTTTGTCAATCATTAATAAATGTAATTTATTTCTGATATATGTATCCCATGGGAAATAATAAAATTTTACTTAGCAGCTCTTTTTTAATGTTCAAAGCTAAAGAAATTGACATTTTTCAATGTACCTGACACCTGCTCAAACTAATTAATTAGTTCTAAAAATGGTTGCATGTATCCTGTTTCTACCGAGTCCTGCTTCTACCAAATCAGCAGTTCACAGATAAAATATAGATAGTTTGCCAGTCAAAAGGGTTAAAAAATATGTCTAGCAGCACATAGTGAAAATAGGTGCAAAGGGAAAGAAAAGAAAGTAAGAAAAAAGTCCACTAAACTAGCCTTTCATTGCTTTCCCTGACTCAAAAACTGGAGCTAGATGAAATCCCACTACCTAAAATAGCAAAAAGATTTGGATGCTTTCACTTTGCATTGTATTTAACCACTAGTGTTTAGAAATCTGTTCTGTAAAAAACAGAAAACAACCTAAGTTCAGCTCCTGCTATTTATCAATTAGCTTGTTGCAAAAAAAAAAAAAAAAAAAATTAACCCTTTCTACATCTATGTGTAATGAAAAGAAGAAAAAAAATCTATAAATATTTCCATGTCAGAACTTTTTGTCATGGCACAGCAAAATGCTTCATGTGTGGACACATATATGAAGGGGAAAAAAGTATTTCCACCATTATCTGCATAATACATCTATCCAAACCGTCTACTGAAGTTAACTGTCTCACATTTAAGCTGTTCTAGGTTTCTGCCATAGTTTAGAAAGTAACTCTGAGAAAAAATGCTGCACATCTGAAGTCACCTTTGCTCTTCCTTAGGACTATCAAAATTCAACCAGCCATTTCTGTGGAATGCAGCAAAATGGGACAGATTGAGGGCTGGTTGCATCATATTCCAAAGGTTTGTTTTTTTTTTCCCCCCTTTTTAGCCATCAAAAGGAAGTGAACGAGTTGTCTTCTGTGAGGGTCTGCTTGGGTTTTGGACAGAAAGAGGAAAGGTGGGAAAGGCACATGGCTCATACACGATTTGACCTTAATAGAATGACTTCTCTTCCTGGCAGGGAGTGAGAGGTTAATGAAGATGGGAATTGAAATGCTTATTGATACATTGACTAATTTTGAAGATAATTGAGAAGTAGTTTGCAGTTTAACATAGTTGGAACTTTCCAAAACTTATTTCCATTGATTTGTTCCCTGAGCCAGAAAATTCAAATAATTAACATGGTCAATAAGAACGATGTGTACTTTAGCTGAGTTGGAAGAAACTTTTCTTTGTAGTTTCAGCAGACTGAATCGTCATGTCCCTTGAAATTCCATCAGATATTGCACCTATGTTTTCATCTCAGAATGGTTTTGCTTGATAATATATATTATTAAATAAGATTGCATTCCTACTTATCTCTTTTTATAATTTCCTGCTTGCTGAATTAATGAAGTAACAGACATATTAATAGCAATCTTCTCTTTCTAGTGATGTTATTTCTCAGACAAGTAGTTTTAACAAGAAAGTTGGAATTGCCCATATTAAGAGAAAAGGCTTTAAGGAGTGCCAGTGTATTTTTAATTTCCTTTTTCTTTCCTTGGAATAAAACTGCCTTTTGCTGTTTATTTTATTAATTTAAAAAGGAAAATAAACTCTTTGATACTTTTGAATTATTATTTTTAAGTGGACCTCAGGACATGTCCATATCTTGTAATGAAAATTTCTATTTAAATGCAAAGTTTTAAAAAATTAAGGACCCGCCAGAAACATGCATCTTCCATTAGAAGGGTCTTTAAGAGCTACATGAATGACACTACCTTGATTGTCTTTGACAGTAAAATGTGAGTAGTTTGTGGCCTCCTGAGCCAACGAGAAATAAAAATGGTGACCTTCTGTTGAGTCATCTTGATCCACTGCACTGATGCTTTGAATTAGCTGGAAAGACAGAAGAACAGAGTTGTTTAAGAGTAAAGGAATTTCCTTGTCCTTTTAAATAATAAAGGGATATAATAGGTATGTTAAACTATTGACGCTGAAGATGTGATTTTTCAATCTGTATTGAATGCATAATATGCAAGTATTCACCATAGGTTCATTGAGACTCATATTCTGCAAGTATTCTGCTCTGAGGTTTCATCTCTTTGATATTAAAATCTTCAGAAAATATAAAAGATTTTCTTGATCAAAGAACCAGGAGCAAATGAAGTCTCCATGAAAGAAAAAAAATCATATATATATAGTTTTGTTCTTTTTATTAGTGTTATTATTCAAAGTGAAGAGTATGTCATTCTACATTTGAAGAAATCCTTCTATGCGAAACCCATTTCCTTCCAATCCACAAATGCATTGACATCATTCAACTGATATTTTGTAACTCCAGTAAATGACATATGTTGACAAGTTTATGTGCTGAATTGTTGATTCTGGATATTATAACAGATTGATTATGGAAATTTTGGGCTGATTTTTCTCAGGAAAGAAAAATAGCCTTCATTTAGAAATATGTCACACCAGACAGTCATTGCAAGATAAAATAAAAAATAACAGTTAGCATTCAAAAGAGTATGATTTGAACAGTTAGTATTCAAATAATATCTAATTATGCTAATTGCATAATTAGCAATATTTCTGCTTTTAAAAAGCTTGTATTTCTTACTTTTATCAGTAGATATTTAATGATTAGCATTACTAGTGAACATCCTTACTGATCAGGAGGAGAACAAACTGATGCGAGCCCATCAATTTTCAAAAAAGAGAGGGTTCAATTTGAACCTAGGCTCTATATTTTATGAGTCATCTCATGCCTTGTAGATTGCAAAACAAGACACTTGAAACCTCAACTTTGCTCAAACCAGAGAGCATCTGAATGACACAAGTAGTGTTTTAAAGGTGAAGCAGTAAGTCAATGGAAGCAACTACTGCAGCTTTCCATCTGTGCCTTTGAAAATTCTTTCCTGGTTAAATACTTTTTTCAGTCAAAGATCGCAAACTTTAGCACACATTCTTTTTCTTTTCAAGTAAGCTAAATTTGATGAAATCATCACAGCAGAGTGCAAAGTGTGGTTTATACACCAAAGCTTTGTATTCTTTGTATTACCTTTTTATATGTGACATTTATTTTAAATCTATACTTTCACTCTATGGCATGAGGACCCTTGAGATTTTGTTTTTTAAATTGCCATTAATGAGAGGAGCAACTTTTCAGTGATGTCACAGTTACAAATGATGGAGAATCTTGAGGGATTTTTTTTCTTTCCTCAGGACTAACAAAATAACTAAGGTGATGAAAATAAAGATATAGACATGCAGGTCAAAAGATCAGTGAGGAACAATGACTGACCACTAACATTGCCTTGATTACCACAGGCTTCATTTTCATAAGAAAATACAGTTCCGAGAATATGCTCAATATGAACAGCAATTGGGTACAAAACTACATATCCAGTCTAAACTGCTAAGAAGGACACACTTTATAATATTTTTCCACCTGCATCAAACAACCAAAAAAATACCATACTGTTTTTTCTTGACAATTTGCTGGTTACATATTCATGATCTCAGGAGAGAAAAATCTTGGCATGGATGTGTGCCTGTCCTTAAAATTCAGGGTCTATTAAGGTATACTAAATATGCAGAGTAATATAGTAATCTACAAAGACATCTTAACCATATTTAATTTTTAATTTGTTTTATTTGTTTTGGTTTTAATTTAGTTTCTTAATACAGAAGAATATACCTAAAAACAAAAACAAAATAGATGTGATTTTTATACTTCCAGTTTTTATTCTATTGAACCAGGTATCAACAAAGTCTTTTGAAATATTTTTAGGAGTTTTCAAATCATAAAATTATTGCAGTTGGTAATTAGATACTGTTTTGCTATTTCATTGTTTACTTCCATATTTTCCACACAGAATGTATTTGGCCCTATATAATTTATCAATATCTGATTCAATCAACAAAATTCTAAGGAGTATGTGGCTAGATGGAAAAAAACAAACCCAAGATTGCTATGGTTATTCTAGATATATTCACATGCCTTCAAGGATTCACCTTAGCAGTAGGGAAAAATTTAGAAAATTTGAAACAGGGCAAATCCTTATTATTTACTTCTTGCTGTATCACTTCCACTAAAATTCAGTAAAGCCCAGAATAGTCTACAGAATATTCAGAGAGCAATGTAGCTCTGATTTTACTGACTTGAAAGAAAAAAATCACATGGATTGCAGGAAATTCCTTCCTTTTCTTCTGGTTTCCTAGGTTTTTGTACACCTAACCTAGGAGATTCTAGACCTTTACCTGGGAAACTGGCATCCCACACTCAAAAACTTGACTTATTGCTTGTGTGTCAAGGCTTACAAACCTCCCACATTTTAGTATGTAAACAAAGAAAATATAGTGAATGATACGTTGCTTCTGCAAGGTTATGTCAGTTGCTGTATTGACTAGGCTGAAATTTAACGGCTTTAAAAAATCTTATTTCAAGTCTCATTAATCTAGAAGCTCTAACAATCCACCAGTTCATTTAAAAATGGGCATTTCTTTAAAGCAGAGGTTAATCCACTTGAATCTTATTGGAAAGCTGATTTAAGTTTATGATGGCTTTTGGGGACTTAAAGAATGCAGTGAAATGTCTCAAAGCACTGTCGAAGAAGGAAGTCACTGTAAGATAAGCCACCACAACAGGCATAGATGGCAAAGAGGGAGACATTAATTCCAGGCCTAAATGGAGGTGAAGGTTTAGAATCAGCACAGCAGATAAAATTCCACTGTGGGAACTTGTGACAGCTGCAGACAGTCACAACAGAAAGATGTCAGACCTGGTAAGGCAGATCTGGGTGACCTATCCATACAAAAATTCCGACCACGGCAAACTGAGAAAGGAAGCAAGTCCTTATACACATGCCAGCCCAAGCTGTCAGAATGGCATCTATACTCTGTTTGTCCTGTAAATAAAAAATTGTGGATTATGGAGTAATCCTGGACTGACAGGTAACCCTGATGAATATTCATTGAAAATTTATTTCCTCTACTCTAAGTGGTCTCACTGAATTGGAATTATGAATATGTCCATAAGGAAGTATCAAAACTTCTCTGTTACTTGTCTGCTTCTACAGGCTTTCTCTCAACCAACTTCAATTTAAGGCCTTGATTGTCCATCTGAGCAACAATCGGTACTGTTAATTTTAATGCTAGAGTATGCTGAGGGTAGAACTTTGAGTCCTTTGTGTGTTAGTCTTACCAATCCCATTAGAGAGATGGAAGGAAGTAGAAACATATTTGACACCTCTCTCTTTCTATTTTAGTTTCTGTGTTTTGTTTTCCGCACAATATCCTTCAATAGGAGCTCTGCTGTGGTTTACAGTATGTAAGAGATCTAATCACCCATCTTTTTTGGAAGTACAGAATTTGTTTTGTTCAAATTGGCAGAAGTTTTATAAGCAGTAGGATTTTTCTCATTGTTTAGTAATATTTGGTGACCAGAAGAGTTTAGTGCAGGTAAAAAGATTAGTGTTCACTACTATAATCAGAACTGCATGTGGCAGGTAGACCTTCTACCTCAAGACCCAGAGTTTCCTTTTGACTGCTTCTGTTTTGAAAAGCAAATTGGCACAGTATTGAACTGATTTATCTGGGTCTACTGCAAAAGTTTCTGCTTGACTATAGATAAAATAGTGTACTTACAAGAAAGGATTAACAATTACAAAGCTCATGCCATGACACTGAGGTTTGCTTCTTTATGTTTGCTTGCACATGCTAATAAACTTGTTCCACCTGTGCCGTTCTGCTAAAAGATAATCGTGTTGAATCATGGTCCATATAAAACAGAAAAAGGAATTTTCCATGGGCCACCGTGCCCAGTGTTTAAAAACGTCACAAATTACACTTGGTGCATCTGCAGGTCTAGCTAAGTGTAAGAGTCTGCTACAATATATGTTGCTTTCACAGCTTCGTCATGTTTTTATACTCTAAGGAATGGATTTTTTTTTTTTACTTTTCATTTTCTTATCATTACTGCTCAGATGTTTTTTGTAAATGATGAAGAGAACAAGCAATATGAAATAATAAACATTGTTTTACAAATCTATCACTTTCATTTCTCTGCTAGGAAGAATCATCTTGCAAAATGATTTGTTAGAAAGGATCTGTTTTAGCAAACTATTAATTTTTAACATTAATCATATGCTCCTAGAATTTGTTTAAAGATTTCCTCTCTTTTCTTATGTCAACACTTCATTATGAAAAAAAAAATCAAATGAGTACTTTTCACTTTCACTGTAACTGATTATTTTATTATGTGCTATGTACTGAGTAAATAAATTTGTTTTTTTCTTATCTCTGACTCAAAGTGCTCTGCATATTCAGTCACTTCTTTGAATCTAATAAAAATTGCTAAGCAAGTTTCTACATCAAAGTCACTTTATATGTGATCCCCAAATTACAGGAACTCAGAATTACCAGAATAAATATGCATTAGAGATGACAGCATTCATTCAAAATGTAGGTGTATTCAGTGTAGCTTATCTTCTACTAAAATCAGTTTCCTGCATGACAGGAAGAAAGATCAACATTCATAAAAGGGCTAAAATTGCCATGCATAGGTACATTCTGGATGGTCACCTTGCTTATGTATAATGTAAGGTTTTTGATACAATGTGCATCAAACATTCAAGCTGTATCTTCCAGATGAGTTAACTTATTAATGTCTTGGTAATTAAGCTTTTGGGGTCAGGTCCATTCTTGCTAAGATGTCTCTAGTGCTACCTTTGGGACAGATTTGGTCCTTTTGGTGTTCTGACTACTTGTATAGAATATTTCCTTTGAAGTTCAAAGGTTTATAGTTACTGTACACACCCATAAATGGTAAATATAAAAAATTAATACAACATTATTGTCATCATTTAATATGTTTGCACAGTAAAAATGTCAAAAGGTCCAATCAAAAGGAAATAATGGGTCTGAATGCCTTATTAATATTGTTGCATTTGATCTGATAATAAATAAAGCTGTATTAGGATAAAAGGCTATCTATTTAATATTGCAACTTGGATATTCAATTAATTTTGAAGATAAGGTATTTAATGGTGGTGGTGCAGGGAAAGTGTTTTTTCAGTGTGTTAAAACTTCAGTTGTGGTTAGTATACAGCTGACTTTTGTATTATAGGACAGTACAGAACTATAACATGAAATGGATAGTGAAAAATCCATTCTAAATGTCTAATAAACAAGATAAATGGATGCAGTATGGTGCCATGAACACTTATCTATCTTCTTTACATCCATTTTTATTGTCAAATTTGGATTGTAGTCCCATGGACTGAAATTCAACCCTTTTGTTTGAATGACTTCTAGAGGCTAAGCTAAACATGTCTTTAACTCTCACAAAAACACCGGACAGGGACTTGAAGATCAGAACTCAGTCAATAAAAGTAGACCAAGAATTTTCGTAATCCTTCAGAACATCCAAAACTTCAAAGCAGTCTAGACTGAAACCACTATTAACTCTGTCTGAGTTTGGATAATTAGGACAACAATTAGTTTTACTCATTTTCTATATGAACAAAATCTCATATTCTTTATCAGAAACCAGCATATTCTTAGGCTATGTAAAAATACCTTAATTGTGACCTGACTCTACATTGCTTTTATTGTAAACCAGGTTGATACCAAGATAAAGTCTAGATTGAATAAGTAATTTCATTATTTGGCAGTATGATTCCCTCTTCAGTGCATTTCCTGCTTTTTCCCCCTAACACTGGGAGATGCAAAGACATTTTGGAATAGCTGATTAATTTAGACACAACTCAGCTCAGATCAGGGAAAGAAGTGAATTGCAGAAGTGCAGAACCTCTCTGAGAACATGTCCCAGCAAACTGATTCCAGGTAAAGGGATAGATATAGCTGCTTTAGAAACTGAAATGTGATTGTGCAGCTATACAATCTTTAATCACAATATGACATGTAAACAGATTCCTGAGCTGTTTGAAACTGATTGCAGAAATATGGTTAAGAAAGAAAATGTATGTAATATCTTGATTAAGTCCTTTAGTTGCTTAAACTTATTCTCCTGAAATTTAAATTTTCTTCTTCAGTGGACAACCGGGCCATCTAAAAAACCACATTTGAATCTTTTGATTTCTTGCTGATGAAAATAAAGGATCTTTTTTTCTGTGAGTAAAAATTTAAAAAATAAAATATTAATAGCACCAAATCAGATAGCCCAGCTAACAATTCTGTTTAAATCATAAACACTGAATAAAATATCATAAACTCTGACTGTGATAATTATGCACTTGAGTAGCATTTTTCTGTTGTTCTTCCTAAGACCATTTGTTAATGAGAAAATTATTTAACGTTACTGTCATAATCTTCACAGGCTAAACTAAAGATGTCTGTGACTCTCAAAAACCTACAGTAATGGAAAAAAAAAGAAAAAACCCACTAAACATTATGCCTCTGCAAAATGAGAAAAACATCACATTAATCCCTTTATTCATATATCACAGCGTCAAAGAAGAATTGTTCAGTCTACTATGCTTAAAGAGGTTATTATTATTGATAACACTGCTCTTCTTTACAGCAACATTTTATTCAGTGATTATCAAAATATTTAAATATATATATTTAATTGATATTTAAAAGCAGGCATTGATAGGTTAGCCTACCAATATTATTTATAAGTAAGCAACCACAGAATAATAAAAAACCCTGAGAAATAAATCATCTGGGTATTTATCTTATAGGCAATTCCAAAACATGGATTACAAATACCCATTTTATAGGCGTTCATATTTAATTCATGGTGTCTTGAAGTCAAGGAATACAAAGTGCAGTTGATTTAATGCCTGCACTTTGATCTGTCAATGAGTTACCCAAAGACCAATAGAAATGGCTTGCTCCAAATACCTCTGAACCAGAGGTAGCCTTGCAGACTGGAAAATTTCCAAATGCAGAATAAACAAAGTACTTGCTGATAGAAAAACATGTAAATGGATGCAAAAGGCTATAAAGAGATTACTTCAGCAACAGGAAAAGCTTTATTTAACTGCAGACTTATCAAGGTCAAATTAAACCAGACTGTCATGAAAAGAGAGGGTCTGTGATTCAGTAATGAAAGCATAGCAAAACATTTGAACAAAATCATCACAAATATCCCAAAGGTCTTTTTTTGTATGTCCAAATAATGCCTTAGAGCGGTGGAAAAACATAGAGATTTTTCTCTTTATAGATTTGTTTAATGTTTAGTTGATTTTTATTTGTTGTTGTTGCTCATTTTGTATCTTTTTCTTAAAAAAACCCCAAAGCAGAATAAAAAACCCAAACCAACTTTGAATATCCTGGGTTTTATTTTTGGAGGAGGAAAATGGAAAGACAGCAGTATACGTGGAAATTAGGGCAGCTGATTGATGTTACCCCTCACCTGGGTATCGACTAGGAAACCGAAAATAACCTCCTGGGAAGGACATTTAATATAACAATAGCTTAAGCTGCCAGCTAGGAAAGATGTTGTAAGGGCAGTATCTTAAATATTTTCAGACCTCCACTGAACTAGACAGGGTTTTAATTCAGTTCACAATAAATAATTTCTAACTGAAGGACACACAGATTCTGATTCGAAATTGGTTCAAGTCTGTTTCTTCCACACTACTTTATGCTGTTGCTGAAATTACCAAACATAGATTTTACATCTGTAATCTCAACATGAAAAACTTGTGCCTTGTATTTTTTTCAGAAGTTTGTCTGTACTTCTCTATGACCTGTTTTTAAAAAATAAAACAAGATATATTGATTTTGTTTTAAAGAGGGAAAAATATATTTCACAGTTATGAAATTTAAATTTCAAATTATACACATATCAACAGAACTAATTTTAGAAATAGAAAAAATGAAGCCTGCACTCACAGAACTGAAAAAATCAATACTAAACATCTCAGAACAAACTTTCATTGTAGTGAGAAAAATGATGGTTAACTCCTTCATGCTCACCTGTCCAGAAACGGCATTTTCACAAACAAATGTTTCATAATTTTTAGGAAATTCTGGTGCATTATCATTAACATCAAGTACTTGAATATACACATTTGCTTCTGAAATTTTTTCAGGATTTCCTAATGGTTAAGAAAAGACAAAAATCAAAAGTTATTTATAATTTACTACATATTTTAGTGTAAGGCAAACAGAAAATTTTACCTATATTCTGCAGAGAAAAAAATAATCACAAAGATTATGGACACATTTTTATACTGTTATAATAATATACTATTGTAATAATATACTATTGTAATAATATACTATTGTAATAGTATACTATTGTAATTTACTATTATTGTAATAATTTACTATTGTAAATATACTATTTACTTGAAATAAGATATTTTAAGTAAAATTTTGGATTCATTCATTCTTTTATTTACACAAACAGAAACTGATTTAAATATAAAAAAATAAAACCTGATCTGGAAAAATTAAACAAGATTTTGTTCATATAGAAAAAATTACTGCACTACATACATACTACGGTACTACATAAACAATGTAAAGTTATGAAGAAGGAGAGTGTCAGCTCTTCTAAGGGTGTCTGGTCAAGGACTTTTTCCGGTGAAACAGGAGTTAATAAAATAAGGAGGAAGTCATAAACAAGAACATACAGGAACATAAACCTGAGGCACAAATGATAAAGAGAGGAGATGATGAGGATCAAACCTGGTTGACTGATAAACCAATGGAGAAAAAGGGGGAAACAGAGACAAAGCATAGCAAGACATAGACCTAACAAAACAAATGTGAAGACAATGACAAGAAACAAATCTTATGATAATTGACGGACTATCCAGAAACCACAGGACAACAATTCCAGGTAAAGTAACATTGACTTTGTAACTAGTAAGACTTTTAAAGAGAGGCACCCCAGATCGGGGGGAATGAGGGAGTCAGTGGAGATGTATGGACCCATGGGAAACATGCAGAGAGGAACAAAGAGAGCTCAGACAGAAAGTATAGAAGAAGCTGGTTGTGTGCCAAACAGAGCATTTGTCTGGCTGAGCCCTGCATCTGGTCACCAGTCTGTCCTATCAACTTACATCTTACTAAATCTTTTCTTAGCCAGCTCTGCATATTCTCACTCTGTCTCATTGCACATGTATGTGTGCTGCAGGGACTAAGGGCCAGTTACTGGTATGACCTGTATATGTCTGAGTGAAAATTGGTGCTGGATACTGGAGCGCGATGGGGCCCTGTGATGCCAGCTCCTGGAGTGATTTGGGAAGCACAGATGGCAATTCTCTGTGTCCTCCCCAGACTTGGCGTGTGTGGGGTGTGCGTAGGTTTTAAGCTGGACTCAACAGTGATTAGGGATCCTTGGGTCCAGGACAGGTGCTCAGGAGGTACACTCAGGGGGACTTGCAAATGTGAGGTGCATGAGGGACAAGTATGTGAGTTCTGTGGGTTTGTCAGCAAGCACTGAGTGTGCACTAGCTGTCAAGTTCAAGATGCATGAAGCAGATGAGAGGACTTGGGATCTGGAAAGGCATGTTGGGCAAACAGAAGTAGGTACTGAAGAGATCCATGAGTGTGTGTGTGTGCTTGTGAACCTGGGGAGTGTTGTGCATGTGTGTGTATGTGTCTGCATTAGTGATCTTCTCCAGATGAAGAGAAGTTGGCTGCCTGCGTTTGTAGTTTGTGGGAGTCTTGTATGTAGGTCCTGCAGAAGGCAAAACTTTGTGTCAATCTATGTGGCTGACTCATCAGTGTCACCGTGAGCCTCTGGGACACATGCTCATCTGTACTACTTACTGAGCCTCCAAACAGCAAAGTGACAGCCACATCCCTGAACCTGGGCCTTGGGTCCCTGGGCACTGGGCTGGGGTCCAGTGGCCAGGCAGGAGAGTCTTGAGATGGAGTGACTGAAAAACTTGGCTGTGCTTTCTTACATCACCTAATATCACNGGGCCTTGGGTCCCTGGGCACTGGCACATCACCTAATATCATGGTTACCATCATGATTAGTCACACTGGTTCCTTTAAGAAATTCTGTTACTCGTCTTAAATATTTTCAAAATTTGAAGCTTTGGGAGAAAAATTCACAAAAATGTACATTTTTAAAAAATACTTCTGCCTTTGCTAGACATAGAGAAATTGCAGAAAGCCAAGACTTAATTTAGAAGAATAGAACTCTTCTCCAGACAGATTCTTGCAAAAAAATGTGATTTTGCCCAAGCATATCTAAGGCATTACTGTTGACAGGCTTCATAGACTGAGCTTTTAGTTTTGGTACATGTATTGTTGTTCCAATAATTATTTACACAACAGGTTTAATTTTTAGGCATTCTGTGCTCACAGAAGTACTGCTTCTGTTATACAAGTATACTTTATTACTGTGGCTTTAGATATAAAATATATGTCAGTACAGCTTATTCCTGTATGTAAAGGAAAATAAACTCTAATAATATAAGGCACTTTCCCCATGCATTTACTGCATTTACACAAGGTTCTACTGCTGTAACTACCTTAGACAAGGAAAAAACATGGTATACTTGTATCATGGTACAAAAGTTGTGTGCAGACTAGGCTGAAAAACTAATTTTTATGAAACAAAAATGTTTATAAGCATGTCACCTGAAAGCAAGAGAAGGAATACAGAAGGTACAGCATTCTCCTGGAGAAAGTGGTGGCTCATGGCTTGGACAGGTGCACTGTTTGCTGGGATAAAACCAGCTGGATGTCTGGGCCTAGAGAGTGGTGGTGAATGGAGTTAAATTCAGTGATAACAAGCAGTGTTCCCAGGGGTCACTACTGAGGCCAGTCCTATTTAATATATTATCAATAATCTGGATGAGTGAACTGACTGCACCCATTGCATCAGTTTGCAGATGATACCAAGCTGAGGAGGAGTGTTGATCTGCTGAAGGGCAGGAAGGCTCTGCAGAGGGATCTGGACAGGCTGGGTTGATGAGCTGAGACCAATGGTATGAGTTTCAACCAGGCCAAGTTCCAGATTGTGCACTTAGGTCACAACTCTGTGTAGCACTACAGGGTTGAGGAAGAGTGGCTGGAAAGGTGCCTGGCAGCCTGGGTGCGCTGGTCAACAGCAGCTGAACATGACCCAGAGTGCACCCATGTGGCCAAGAAGGCCAAGGGCATCCTGACTTGGATCAGAAATAACGTGGCCAGCAGAACAAGGTCAGGGATCATCCTCCTGTACTTTGCACTGGTGAGGCCACACCTCAAGTTCTGTGTTCAGTTTTGCGTCCCTCAGTTCAGAAAGGTCATTTGGGCGCTGGAGTGTGTCCAGAGAAGGGCAACAGAGCTGGTAAATCATCTGGAGCACAAGCCTTATGAAGATTGGCTGAGGGAGATGGAGCTGTTTAGCCTGGAGAAGAGAAGGCTCAGGTGAGATCTTATCACTCTCTGCAACTACCTGAAAGGAGGTTGCAGGGTTGTGGTAGAGCTGGTCTGTTTTCCCAAGTAGAAAGTGATGAGTAGAAACAGCCTCAAGTTGTGCCAGTAGAAGTTATAGGATATTAGGGAAATTTTCTCTTGGAAAAAGTTGTCTAGCATTGGAATAGGATGCACAGGGAAGCAGTTGAGTCACCATCTTTGGAGGTATCGAGTTACCATACTTGGAGATATCTATACCTAGTAGTAAGTGCATGGTTTAGTGGTGATTTAGCAGTGCTAGGCTTATGGTTGGATCCTTAATGTGTCCTTTCCACCTGAACTACTCTTTAATTCTTTGATATTATACTGCATACCTCTTGGAAGTCCTTCACCTATCAGCACATTGAATCCTCACTTACACAGTACAGCTTTCAGAAAAGTCTTCTTTCTCCACAATGTAATTTATTATTCTGGTAGACAACAAGTTCCTCTGCAATAACAATGCTCACATTAACATAGATGTATTGGTGGGTAATGAAGATGTTTCTCCAATGAATAAAATAATCTTAAAATATTTCAGGAATACTGACCATCTATCAGCTTAAATATCTCTTATATCAATTGCTTATGTCTAAACCTGAAGTATGTCAATCATTAGAGTTAAATATGTCTCATGTTCAGTGCTAGTGTCATTACATCTGACCTGTTCAGAATTGCTTAAGGCATTGATTTAAATTAGTCAAATGGATCTTCAAGAAAATAGCAAAGTGTTCTCTTCTCTGCTTTTTTCAAACTGCGTAGTTTGGTTGGTCCTTACATTACTTTTTTAATGTATAATTCACTAGTTGCTTGGAGGAAACATTTGTTCTCTTGGATCTTATGGAATAAATGCTGATAGCTTTGAGTCTTTTGCCAAAGGAAATGGCAGCAAAAGCAAGTACCACAGAGGTAAAGGGGTAGATACTCAGCAGTTTCACATATCTGTTCCTCACGTGAACTCATTACAGCTGTGCTAATTTACCAAACGTTGTGATCTGTCAGAGTAATTTCAAAAATACTCCTTTGTGAGATAACATTTCTCTTGTTGAATCAAACATCCACAACAATACAGTAGGCTCAGCTTGTCTTTTGGATAAACATAAAACATAGCATACACCCCTTTCAGAAATAATACCCAGAGTGTAGGAGTTACTTACACTCTTTTACTGAAGTCAGAATTGGAAGTGTAGGACAGAGATTTGATTGCATTGTCTTTCAAAGGAAAGCTTTGTAACCTGTAATAGAAAGCAGGGAATACCTTTGGTGGCTTTAGTTATATAGAAAGTGGCATTGGAAGGACCCAGCTAGCTTTGCCTATGCTTACCTTGCTTGTTTGTAAGATTCATGAAGGCTATATTGGCTTTAAAGCCGATCATTTGCTTGCACAAATATTTCCATAACACATTGTTTTTTTCACTAAAAAGCTTTTTTTTGGGGGGGTGGGGGAGTAGGTTTTTGTTGTTGTTGTTGTTTTTGTTTTGTTTTGTTTTGCAAAACTCTTGTTTCTTTTTATTCTGTATGTTGTATCATAGCTGCTTTCATAAATTTTTTTCCTCAGCATAGGGTTAAATGAAAAGGAAGAGCATTTCGCTCATTTCTGCAGATATGGAAGGTTTTAACAAAATGGAAACGTTTAACTTTCTGAAATCACAGTTGTCTTGTTTTGGGAGGAAGTAACATATTACAAAACTGCTCTTGGAATCATTGTCTTGTGTATATTTAATGAGACTCTTGGTGAAGCAGAGGAACTGCTTTGGTTGCTTTTGGGAAAGAAGGTAGGCAACAAGTTCTTTGTCTTTTATCCCTTACTCAGGAAAACTGTTGTTAGAATTTGAATTCAGCTATTGTATTCATATCCTACGTTAAGCTAAATATTTCTTAATTAGCTGAAAGTTTCTTTGTCACAATCTCTATGAGAGAGACCAGAACCTGAAAAACAATGACTAAGAGAACAGGATGTCCAGTGCAACAGGATGGATCTGTAGGAAAATGATGACGATGCTTTAATTGCTATGGACAAAACTTAGTAACTTGAAAAGAAATTACCATCTCTAGACACTAAACAGAACTCAGTATTTTCAGGGGATTAAAGAAAATCTTGACACTTTCATCAGCCAGTAACATAAACTTGTAACAATAATATTATTTTATAATTTAAATATTATTTTTATAATTTACAATAATATTTTTATAACAGGACTATAATTTAGGCTAAAACAAATTTCTTTACTTCCTAATGAAATAGACACAAATAGTTTTTTTTAAAATGACTACTCCAAAAAGTTAAAAGTTTTTCAACAAAAATATATACATGATCAAACGACGGTGACAATTAAATATTGAATTAATTATTTTATCCATGACTGAAATCTTCAAAGAATTGTCAATTCTGTAGCCAGGTCTGGAGTCCCCTATGAAAGGACACCTGCAAGACCCCATTGTAAAATGACTGTTGTCTCTTTTGGGTTAATTTTCTGGTGACTGGCAATATCAAGTAAAGCTGATCATAGAATCATAGAATAATTGAGGTTGGAAAAGATTTCTAAGTTCATAAAGTCCAAACTTTAACCTACCTCTGCCATGTTCATCACTAAACTGTGACTCCAGGTATTCACATTCACACGTTTTTTGAACACTTCCAGGAATGCTGATTCAATCACTTCCCTGAGAAGTCTATACCAATGTTAGACAACCCTTTTCCACGAGGAAAATTTTCCTAATATCTAATTAAAACTTCTCTTGTTGTAACTGGAAACCCTTTCCTGTCGTTCTCTTAAGTGTTATGTTGCAGAAGAGACTGATCCCTGCCTCTCTGCAGATTCCTTTCAGGTAGTTGTAGAGAGTGATAAGATTACCTCTCAACTTCCTTTTTTCAGGCTAAGCAACCCCATCTCCCTCAGCCTCGAAATCCTCATAAGACTTGTGCTCCAGACCCTTTACTAGCCCTGTTGCCCTCCTCTGGACACGTTCCAGCACCTCAACATTCTTGAAGTGAGGGGCCCAAATCTGAGCACAGGACTTGAGATGTGGACTTACCAATGCCAAGAACAGAGGTACAATCTTTTCCCTGGTCCTACTGGCCACATTACTTCTGATCCAAGCCAGAATGTCTTTGGCCTTCTTGGCCGCCTGGGCACACGTTGGGTCATGTCCAGCCACTGTAAAAAGACGCCTCCAGGTCCTTTTCCACCAGGCAGCTTTCCAGCCACTCTTCCCTCAGCCTGTAGTGCTGCACAGGGTTGTTGTGACCGAGTTGCAAGACCTGGAACTTGGCCTTGTTGAACCTTATACAACTGGCCTTGGCCCATTAATCTAGCCTGCCAACATCTCTCTACAGAGGTTTTCTATCCTCCAGGAGATCAACACTCCTACAGCCCAGCTTGGTGTCAGATGTAAACTGACTGGGGGTGTACTCAATCCAATCATCCAAATTATTGGTAGAACATATTGAACGGGACAGACCCTAGTACTGAGCTTAGGGGAACACCACTATGCTGCCAACTGGATAATGATGGCTTAAGGATTTCTTACTCTCAGATAGGATTAGAATGCTGTTGTTTATGCTTCAGCCTTGTACTAGGTGAAAGCTGCTTACAACCAAGTAAAAACTGATGAAAGGAAGCTTGATTTTTCTTGAACTTTAGGCATAAAGTGTAATAAGACTCAACAGGTCACAAGGTCTCCTTGCTTGCATTTAAGTTCCAGTGAATTAGACCTACTTCCATATAGTTTTAAAACATGCTCTCTCAATGGCATGAGGATAGGGTGATTCACACCACAGGTCTGCAGTAAGAGGGTTAAGCTTCTCTTACTAATCTTTGATCCCTGTAATCACTGCAATGGATGCAAAAGTCTTGTGTCTTGTATGATTGCGAGGGCACCAACAGGCTCCCTAGGGAGGTTGCTGTTGTAATGCAATTTCAATATGTGTCTCAGTTGCAATGAATATCTTGTTTGGATGAACTCTAATGGCATTTTGATTCGTCTTCAGTGGAGCCACAGTGTCATTCGCCAACTGTCTCATGCACACACTATATGTTATGACTACATTTCAAGGAATAAAATGCATGATATAAATAATTTCAGGTATACTCCGACCAAGGTGACCTAACTTCCGTGCTTTTGAACATAGTGCTATAGACAGTGACCTTATCACCATTAAAGAAATAAAGAATAAGAATATGAACATAATGAAGTCTCCTTTTCTCTACAATAGTTTTCATCACTGTGAAAGTCTCTCTTTTGCTGCGGGAGACGGTTATTCATTTGTAACATTTGGTCAGTTCCTGTTTTATTGTTTAACTAAATGGAAAAGTCCAGGCCAAAGTCATCCTGCTGTGTTTCCATAGCACTATTCAATACCTGACAAAACTCTGCCAGAGATCAATTTTGCCAACACCTGTCAGCTGCCCAACAACATGAAAATGAAATTCATGCTTAAAAACTCACTGAGAAGCTGAAAAGGAAGGTAATACTATCAATTCCTAAATACAAATTAAACACTTCAATGAAAATGGATACTGACTATCCTATAGTAAACTTCCAGCATCAGGGAAGGCTCCCTTTTGGGAGTAGTGTGGTTTATTAATATATGTTTAAAGAGCCATAATGGCATTTAAGTGAGATTTAAAAAAAGGTGCTAAGAGTATTTGGCAAAATCTGTCTGATTTATTGATTGGACTCTAGTTACATATGGTTTTCCTCCTTCTTGAGGATGAATGGCATTAGTTTTAAAATAATATCCCGATAAACTTTTTAAATCGCCTTATAAATCCTTAGCTGTTAAATTTCTAATGTTGTCCCAGATTTAGGGCAACCAGATCACCAAAAGTGCAAACAGATGTAATTTGCATTTGACTTTCAAACAAAATTGACAGGTGAAATCTATATAAAGGGTGTTTTAAGGCTTTAATTGTCATTGAATAGAAGTCTAAATGATTTAGGCCTTAACATTCACAATTAATTTGAGCCACAGGTTTCTGACTGGTGTTAAATTAGACCCTGGCTAATTTCACACACGTCAAAAATCTGGTGTGAAATTAACCAGGGTCTAATTTAACATAAGATCTTGCACTGCAGGAGCAATTCATATGCTTCAGTGTAACTTGAAAGTGTTACACTCTCGATCCTATTACAATTTCTTTTTTCATAAGGTCATCTTTTATGAAAAAGCACAGGACCTTGGAGCTCAAATACATTCCTCTTCTATTTAACTAATCATTTTAATAATGCTCCTTAGTGTAACAAGCAACAGTAATATAATCAGAGAGAAGCATGTATTCTCCACTTAAAAGAAGGCGTATTTGGAGGATAATTACAGTTCACAGTATAAAAACCCAGCGTTCCTTAAATTTCTTACTCACTTGTTTCTGTGGCTGTAACAGTTATGTTGTGCCAAGAAGTTATCTCTCGGTCCAGAGGTTCAGTTGTAATGATTGTTCCATTGTGTTCATTGATTCTAAACAGGTTCTTTAAATGCATGCTGTGGACAATAGAGTACCTGCACCAAAAAACAGGGAAAAAGATTCCCTAATAATGAAATGTTTCATCAGAGGCAAGGACATAGAAAGCTATTGTCAGCTGAGAAAACAGAGCTGTGCATGTATGCATATAAATGTGTGCTGAAACAACTCAGAAATCATGAGAAGTGTACACTTATAAACATTTAAAATTCACTGTTGCCAAGATCAAAGCTCTTCTTTTTATAAAACTAAATATGTCTCAGATCTATATTAATGTGAACTGAATCTGAAATGCATTATTCATTCTCACTTCTAAGTCAGTCTCACAGCAGGTGAATGACTTTGCTGAAAAGAAACAGCAAAAGTGCCACTTGTGAAATGAATAACACCAACATCTAGGTGGAGGTATAATGGCAAATCTATTTTATCATTGCTGACATGTTCTGATGCTGAGGGAATGGGCATTAGAAAGACAGACAACTATATGTAATGAGGTGACACTTAGGCAGGGTACAAGATCCTAATGCAGGAGATGATTGCAAATGAGTTCTGTGTTCCTGAGCCTTCCCTGAAAAGGCTCCAGATGTTGTGGATATGCCCATGTGCAAATACATACACACATACCACTCAAATTGTTAGGGTCTAACCACCGGTCACAGGCCAGAGGTGAACTGAAAAAGACACCAAAGGTAAATGGTAAAGATATTTGATAATGTTTTTAATAGCCTCCAAAGCAAAAGACCATATGTTGTAGTTCCTAGTAGAGACTATTTCATGGAAATAAAACCTGTATGAATAGTTGAAAGGTTCTTTCTACTCCAATTTGGAATCGCCACATGCAACTATTCCCTTTTATTGTATCTTTAATTGTGTTTGACAATGTCTTTCTGTTTCCTGTTGAGACTTAGGACTCCAGCTCAAGTTGTGTGTCAGCAGTTAAATGGCTCTCTAACTCTGTATTTACTGCTGTGTTTAGTTTGCTTTGAAAAGCAGTAAGAAGATAATTCAAAGGACCAATACAACACTGTCAGTGAAAATTCTTATAATTTGGACCAAAGTTTGGATATTTATAAGCTTCTATTTAAGGTATTTATAATTTTCTGACATAGTTGTTTTGCGTTGTTTGGGCTCTTTTTGTTAATCTGATTCTTGACAAACATTTTCCAGAAAAATTGTATTAGGTATTTGTTACTTTTCTATTACTGGTGTAGTGAGGTTTTGTTGCACACCTTTTTTGATTTGTTTATTTAAAACCTGGGGTCCACAAAGCAACACAGGCTATTTTCTATATTATAAGTCACTTCTGTCCTTTATGATAGCAATGGTTTCAAAATTATATTAATTTTCATGGCACTTAGCCCAATAAACATACCTTTATATTAAGATATACTCTATTCTAAAGAAAGTCAGTGATGCAATGTCTATATTACTGTTTTGGGACTGTGCAGACATGTTCAATTTGAAGCAAGTTCCTCCAAAGTATTTCTAACTATTTCTTTCTAAAATGTCATAGATACACATTAATGGTTAATTGCTCCACATGAGATGTTGCAGTCATCTAAATAAATCACCAGATAACCCCTTTCTGAGGGGAGGACCAAAAAATACATGTACATTTTTATGTTTTCTTTTTTAATTTAACCTATTACTAGCTTGCTAAATAACAGTAAATGAATGGAAAATCATAAAAATCATTGCCTAAACCTTTGAAGCCGTAGCATTATATATATATATTTATTTCTGCTATTAGAAGTCTACACATCAGAAATTATTTATTGTCTCAAGCATTTGTCACTATCTTAGCTTGTTTGAACTGCATAGTACACAGTGATGTCAGGCAATTCAGGAACCTATTTTAATTATAAATCCATGTTAAAGATTAATTACCTGTTTTCTCCCTTAAGAGACAGCAAAATTATTTATCATTGAAATTATTAAAAACTGATGTTACTGGGTTGAGTGGCTAGGTGTCACCTGGCTGGTGGAAAGCAATTGTTTTGGCTATTTTTAAATCAATTGTTTTTCTTGGGGATTTGTTGTAGATGTGTTTTTGTCCCCTCTGTTACTTTCCTTGGTATTATTATTATTAAACTGTCATTATCTGAACCCATGAGTTCTCACAACTTTACCCTTTCAATCCTTCAATCCTCTTCTGCATCCCAGTGAGTAAGGGACTGAACGAGTGGCTGTATGGTCCTTACCTGCCTACATGGGTTTAAACCATGACATCTGGAATGACCAAGCTATCACCGTGACAGCATGATTAATTGGAATTATGAGACAAGGTAAGGAACAGAAATACCCTTTGAAAATGCCACATACATTTACATTTGTGGTCTGTTCACACTTTAAGATAGATACCTAACTGGACTGTCATCCTCATCTGGATCTGTAGCAGTTACAACCCCCACCAGTGAGCCACTCATAGCCCCTTCAAAAATTTCCATCACATAGTTCTCCGGGATGAAAACTGGAGGTTCATCTGCATCTTCCACATTGATTTTGACAATGGTTGTGTCTTCAAATGGTCCTTCTTTCAAAAAATGCTCATCAATGTATTTGTTTACAGCTTTTGCTTGAATACTGTATCTTCTCTTACTCTCATAATCCACTCTCTGTTAAGAAAGAAAGTGAGATTTGGAATATTTCTTCCTTCATATTTGAATTAAATACAGCTCAATAAATGGTGTGGGATTAAAGACAAAATATTTCCATACTTCTTTAGGGAATGTTTTAAAAAGAAATAATTACTTCTAAAAGTAACTAATTCTAAGGTTCCTTTTTTGTGTTAAAAACACTTTGAAATTAATCTGTGCTTGCTTGCTTTCTCATTTAGGCTGGCTTTAATGCTACAATTTAGCAACACTGTACAAAAGAATTTCCACAAACTGTCTCCCCTAAAAACCCATATTTACATTACTCTTTTAAAAGACAGTTTTTATCTTCTGAAATTAAAAAAATAAAGACCTACTAAATAAATAGATTCCTGAACTAAAAACAAACAAACAAACAAACAACAAAAAACAAACAAAACCAAAACAAAACAACAACAAGAAGGAAAAAAAAAAAACAAAAAAGAAAAAACAGAAAAACCCCCCAAAAATGCCAAAACAAAACACAACCAGAAAAAGTCCAAAACAAAACCAAAGAAACTCTCACACTTTTAGCATTCAGTTTTTCAGGGTCCTAGATTTCATCAGACTATTGAACTCCATTTCCGATGATGCAACCCAGAAATCTTCCTGTGTGATTCCAAAATAAATTGCACAGTATAGAAGAATATTAAATTTCTTAATTCATAAACTGGCATTTTTGGATTGTATTTAGTGTCTTTTCAGAGCTCTGTCATAACAAAAACTCCACTGTCTCCTACAGTAATAAATTCTGGTTTCAGTTAACAGGAGGTGTTGGAAGTGAGGTGATATTGTTTGCAATCTATTGATAAAGATTTTATAGATGATGTACAGAAGAGATAGAACATTTTCTCACAACGGGATGCACTGTGCTGCACAGCTAGGGGTAGCATTAAGATACTCTGCCTGTCACTATTATATTCAGTAGTAATAGGAATGAGTCAAAAATATAAACAGAAAGAAAGGCTTTTTTTCTTTTTATCACCCATAATATTCCAATCTACTCACAAAACCCAAAGGAAAAAAAAATAGTAGAATCCAAAGCAATAGGCCTTTTTTACACATGCAGCTTGCTTGAGGATGAGATTTTAGAGAAACATAGAGATTTTAAATGAAATTTAGAGATTTTTTTTTAAAGTTTCCTAGATCTCACCTTTTTCAGTAAGATAATTCCTTCTTGAGTCTCACTGTTACTAATGATGTCAAAAACATCTGAGTTATCTCCTTCAATGAAATAGTCCATGGCTGCGTTGCTCCCTATGTCGCTGTCTTCTGCAAAGACCTTGCCTACAGTTGTGCCCACAGGAGCCTCTTCAGAGACACTCATGTAGTAGAGTCCTAAAGAAACAAATACTGGCAAAGTTTAGTGATCTGCCATGGTTAATTGCTGCCGTAGCTATGATGGCTTCAGGCTTTCAGAGAGCTGGGGAAAGCCCCCAGCGTTTACTAGAGCACTGAACATAATCTGGCATTGTGTAGATTTTAGGTGCAGAGCAGGACAATCTTTTCACTCGTGAGATCTCTCAGCCCTGCTTTGCAATAAAGCCAGCAAAGGACAAGAAGTAATGGTTTTCAACTGAAGGAAGGAAGATTTATATTAGGCATCTGAAAAAGGTTGTTACAATGAGGGTGATGAAACACTGGCACAAATTACCCACAGAGATGGTGAATGCCCCATCCCTGAAAAAATTCAAGGTCAGGTTGAATGTGGCCCTGAGTATCCCTGCCCATTGAAGGAGGGTTGCACTAAATGACATATAAGGGTCCATTCCAAGACAAATGATTCTGTGATTCCATTAATAAACAGGGTGAAAAAACAGTGGAAGGCAGCACTTCCCAGCTGCATTTCACTATATTTTCCTGACAGCCCAGTGAGCAGCTCCCAAATCTGCTAGAAACTCGCTGGACAGAGAGGTTCACATCATTTACCAAAAAGTTTGCAGTACCTGTCAGAAAAGAATGAAGAGAGGAAAAGAAGAAAGAAAGTGAGAGAAAATGGTGCTAAATATCCCATTTCCCAGATTTTAGGCTTAGGTAATGCAAACTAGAGATAAAGCAGTTTAGTAAGTTATTTGTCTCAAAGCCTAGTGGTAAGTAAAATCAGTAGACCTGACATCTTTTGCAATGATAGATTTTCTTCTCCTCTTGTTTTTCAAGTCTTAGTGAGGGCTTATTTTTATTTTACTTTTAGTTACATCTCTATGCTGAAGTCAAAGCACAGCCCTGTTCTAACAAGACCTACCAGTGAATGTACCAGAGCTACAGTGGATCTAAATTTCTTCAAGACCTCAATTACTGTAAGTAACCTATACTCACGCTGCTGAAATTTAGGTGGATTGTCATTGATGTCAGAGAGGTTGATGGTAACAGTGGCTGTTGCTGAAAATGCTCCTGGTTGCCCAACCATATCTTTTGCTTGGATGATGACCAAATACTGATCTTTTGTTTCTCTATCCATTTGGGAAGCCATTCTGATCACCCCTAAAAATTAAAAGTGTGATATAATAGCATACAAGTCTCATTTTTTTCTCAATGTCTGACAGTATAATGTAGCTATAAAATGTATCACTGGACACAGTTATGAATTTATGTTCTAGACTGTGCATAGCACAACTTTCCTAATGCCGAGAATTAGTACTCATGGTAACAAGTATCCTGTATGCCAAAGCCATTCTGTATATTTAGAGTTCTGGGGAGCAGAATACTCCATTTCCTCTACCATATGTAACCATCTCTCTTACTCAGAAATTAAGGTTCTGGAAGGATGTCACATATCTCTGGTTTCTCCATCACACAGATAGAAATATCACATAATGCGACATAGAGCTGTTAACTGAGAAGTGTTCCTAGATTAATTTATTAAATAGAATATTTAATAATAATTTAATGATATATTCAAAATCCAACTCTTTTCTCTAAAAAGATAATTTGCTAAATAAAGTGTGGATTTTCTAGAGGGAAAGAATTTCAGCTTCCTATGGGAAAGAAAAAAAATTATTTTCTTTAGATCTAGGAACTAAGTAAAGATGTAAGAATGTAGGGTGATATGAGTTGATCTTTGTGTCGAAATCAAGAAAGATAATTTTGTTTGCATCCATTTTATCAGTTTATGAATGTTTTCCAGTTACAAGTTCATTAGTAGTACCTGTCTTTGGCTCCACAGAGAAATAAGGCTGTCCCTGAACAAGACTGTAAACCAGACGAGCACTATTCCCATAAGAAGGATCATCACCATCTGTAGCTGTTACCTGTGTAACTGAAGTACCTTATGGAAAAATAAAATAGATTATGTTTATTTTCTTCTTGTATAAATTATCTCATAATTGCAAAACATAAACTCTTTAAAAACCTTTTAACATATGAGTTATATTAATAAGCAGTCCTAAAACTTTACAGGAGCAAATGGCACCTACTAAAATTTATAATTAGAAAGGGAAAATATTTTCTCAGCAATATTCTTGTTGAATTCACATTTTCAATTAAAATAAAAACAAATAGTATATGATTTTTCAGCGCTACATTTATGTTGCCAAAAATACTATACATACCATGCCTTTCTCCCTAATTTATTATATATGAATGTAGTACAGCAAAATGTTTCTCCTCCTCTTGCATATTTTTCAAAGTATTTTATGGACGTTTCCCATAGGAATAAGAACATACAGTGGCTTTATCACCAGTAGGCTCACTGGTGATAAAGAAATTAGTTGTCAGCAAGCAAAGCAGAAAAGAAGTATAACAAGGCTCTGATAAAAATTTTATCCCTGAGTCTTTAATGATCTTGTCCCAGTGCAAAAGTTATGGCAGAATTCCCATTGTACAAACACAGAGGAATCAAACTGCAGAGTTTGATTTCTTTTTTGATGGGAATCTCTTTATATCCTAGATAGAAGATTGACAGTAATTTCATGGCACCATCATTAATGACTGTCCTTTAAAAGAATATATTCACAGTAATATTGTTTTTTAAGATAATCATTATTTTTGTCTTTTTTCCTCACCTAGATTCTGCATTAGAATACAAATATCACTTCTCACGAGGAACAGAAGGAAATCAAACTACTTTCTAAAAATCTCTGGTATGCATTCACATGCCTGCACTTGCTTACGAATACAACTGTATAGTTATGCTGGAGGAGAAAAGAAGAAGAAAAGCTGGAGTGAAAGAAGTTAGACGAGAAACACCATTTTTACAACAAAGGCAAAATTGATATTTATCCCAAATATAACCAATATATTTACCACTGAGTATCCAAGCAGTTAAATAGTTTTATTTTTAAATAGAAATGAAAAAAACTTTCTCTTATAAGGATATGCTGTTAAATATTTTGTTTATTTTAAAATGTATATTTTTACATTTTCTCTCAGTAAATTCAGCAACACATGAAGTCATTCCATAATGTATGTTATCTTCTCTTGGGTGAAGAATAAACTACACTGTTATTAATTTTTACCCAATTTTGGACCTATATGTCCTTCAAAACCTACCTGTAAGATCAAATATCTGGCATTTATTTGTGCTTTAGATGTGTATATAGATGTATAAATATATATACAGATCCTATTGCTCTGGAGAAATGTTAAAGATAAAAATACAGATTCATATTTAATCAGGGCACATATAGACCTCAGAAATAACAGAATTCTCTAATAAGAGAGAAAAGTAAACAGAATCTTCAGCTACATAACTGTTAAATTCATATCAGCTGTGATCTACGAAAATTGCTCTCACAATCACATAAAATTTATCCTCTAAAACAATTTAGTATGAAGAGAATGAAGTTGCTTTGAAAAAAAATTAAGTGCTAGTTAGGAAAGGATCAATAGGTTTGGTCTGTCATGAATGCCTCAATAGGTTTAGTCTGTCATGAATGCCATTTTTTACTAAACAAACTCAAGTGTCCACAACTTTGTTTTGTAATGGACTTGTTTACAGCACCATAATTAGTAAATCAAGAATAAAATCCAACATCTATAGGACTGCAAAGCTGTCATTACATGTTTTCTGCATCTCACATGTTTCAAGGTAGATTTATTTTCTGCACAGTTTCTAAGCATTATCAAGAAATGCTGAAACTACACCAGCATTTCCTGCTTGTCTGGGACCCAAGCACATTTTGCTGCTTGTCTGTTAACTCTCCCAGAGTATAGCAGTAGTCAGAAGTATGGACTTTGCTCAGTTGGGCTCAGTTAGAGGTGCAGCTGGTGGATGTAATGGAAAGGTGAATAGTCAAAAAGCTTCTAGTAAACAGGGAGCTGACCTGGAGGGAAAAAATAACAGATATCCTGCACTGTCAGGAGGAAGACTATTTCTTTCTAAAGTGAGGTGACAGGAGACCATGTGAAGAGCAGGCTGTCCTTTCTCACATCTTCATAAAAGAAAGATTTTGTGATAACTACATGAACCCCTACATAAAATATGGACTACGTAGTTAGCAGAAGAAAAATGTTACCCTGGTTTTAGAACACTTTTTCAGTTTTTAATTTTTCACTGCCACGAAACCTGTATTTCTTTATATGTTTAACCATCAGAAAAAAGCGAACAATCCACCAAAACCAACTAAACAAATAAAACCATAAAAAAAACAACAAAGAAAACCCAAAACACCCAAAACCCAACTCAAACCATTTGCAGAATGGAATCATGTGTACCTAGTATTTGTATTTGAGTGACAGAAATTGCAATGCTAATATTCTGTACTCAAAAACTCCCAAAAGCCATTATTTGTAAGTACACGATTGCAAAATAATAATTGAACAGATACAAATCATAACTTTTAAAGCAATCAATTAACATATAACTGCACACACCTCCCCAGACAATCAAGAAACCCCAAAACCCTAGTCCTGACATTGCAAGTATGACAAGGGTCATGCTTTTTGATTGGCTTTATTTAAGACAAACTACTATTTTGTATCTCTGCAGCCTTGGTTTTACACTTGGGCAAAACTACGCAGTGTCGTTTATATGCTGCAGCCCATTAGGTATACTGTGGGGCCCTCATATGGCAAATAGATACTCATTTTTCTAACTAGAGCTTGAGATCTATAAAGACATTAAGTACTGATAGATTATTGCATCTGACTCTTAACCACTCCATCAGATATACTGCATTTGTATAATTTTAACAGCTGTAAGGAAGACACTTAGTGTAAAATCGTACCAAATGCCTGAGGGTAAAGCAGAGTCCTGTGTTCTCAGAAGAGAGTCCATTTGCTGACATGCTTTTCATTTACTGTGACACTTGCATATAAAACCCTAATAAAATTTAGTACTGAAGATAAAAGGGAGCTAATAAAGAATAAAATAAAGAATTAAAATGTGTTCAAATTTGTTGGCACATTAGTGTATATATTGATATTTGTAATTAAATTCAGGAAAAATTATCTGTGCCTATTTTCTGGTTTTGCTGTGATTCTGAGGCAAGTGACCAGCTCTGAATTATTCTCTCCTCACTTTCTTAGTTCCAGACATCATGTGCACTAGCTGTGACCTGTTTTCCCAAGTATTGACCACACTTCCTGAGAGAGTTTTCTGTGAGGAGATTACTAGGAGATCGAACATCAGTGAGCTGAGCTGATGCTAAGGAACTCTACAACGGAGCCAGGGGCAAGCAACTCTATTGCACTGTATCACTTAAATGAATTCTATTCTTTACCCCTTATTATGTAAGAGTATGTTTTAATTTACTGGGAGAAAAACACTTATATAATCAACCATCATGATATGAATGCTGCAAATTTTAGTTGGTTACTCCTTCTCTCTGCTATGAGGTTATAAATTTTCTTGTCAGGCTTGTAAGGTTTAGAATGCACGTTGAAACAAGTTTCACCTTAGTAGTGCAGTCCCCACCTTTTGGGAAGCAGGGTAAGTGAGCCCCAAGAAGCTTTCATAGTGTGTGGCTCAGCTGTTTCATGTTTTGGAGCTGACCGCTATCAAGGTATACACTCCATTTACATTGTCTATTCCAGACATACACTTTAGTATTCCAGAAGTGTTTCCATGGAAGAAGTAGATGAAAGAATGGTCTCTGGAATAGCTATGGTATTAGTGCTAAAGAGGTCAAACCTAGAAGCAGCAATGTAGAAAATATTTCAAGATCCAGAGGATGACCTGGATTCATGTATCATATATTGAATGATTGTAAATCTGTGAGTTTACTCTTTCAGGCCATCTGTGTCTGAGAGAGAAGGCAAATAGGGATCTTATTTCATTTTTTCACCTATTCTGACAAATGGGAGATGTATCACTTCTGATTTTTAACTGTTTTTCATTTCACATATTTCTATATTTCACTGCAACTTTTTAAAATTTATATTATTACAGGAATATCACAAAGTAAATTACATTTTCTGCAGCTTAATTAATCTTATGCTGAAGTGATGTATTTTAGGAATGTGAATATATAGTAGATGACACAGGAGAGTGGACAAAGACATCTGAGCCTTTCATTTTTAGAGTATCTGTTTATAGCAAACTCAAGGCAGTATAGAGTGAAACTGATCATTTGTCAACAGCTTATTGATGGTTTCAGGTGAGAAACAGGTAAATGGGAAAAGATTACTACTGTTGTTTTTGGCCTCAAGTACCACCTTAGCTGATTATTTTTCTTTCTTTATTTTTTCCCATATAGCCATCATAAAGACAAAGAAATAAAATGGAAGAAATTCAGTTGTTCATACACTTATGTGAATTATTGCACCTCTCTGTGAATATAAATGAAGCCATACTAAATAAGTAGCCATTTAAAAACATTTTTAAAAGAGACTAAGTGCCCTATAAACAACACTTTGCCATGGGGGGAAAAAAAAAAAGAATTATCAAATCCTAAATTTGTGCAGTCTCAGATAATTCTGGACAATGAACTATACTGATTTTTACTATGAGCACATAAAAATTAAAAATGCAAAGGTCCTTGACAAGACACCTATCTTCTTGTCTCCAAACCTGAGTGAATGAGCAAGATACAAAAGCGAGAAGAACCCTCTGAACAAGCAATTGATTATGTTAGAAAAAGTTATTTGACCAAGAGGTCAGATGCAGAATTAAGTCTGTCTGCACAGAAGAAAGTTGAAGTGAAGAAACAATCAGAAGTGATTTCCCTGGTAGGAGGTGGTACAAGCAGGGTCACTAGCACGTAAATTGATTAAATATGTGTCTTTTGTAGCTATTGCTGGTAGTGACGGTGAGCTGCTGCTTCCTGGGAGAAATTAGGATACTAACCACATTTTCGATTAAACACCAGGCATGAATATCCTTTTCTTTTAACCTCTATCCCAGCTGGTAGAAGAAGATAAACTTTATGGTTTGCTGTGAAAGATTCACTGATTCTGCCCTAAAAGTTGAACAGATAATGCTTAATGAAACATAGTTTTTATAACTTTTTATGATCACTGTTGCTATTACATTAATGACCTCATTAATTCATACCATTTAAAGTAGCACAGTATTTGAATTTCTATTCCATATCAGTTGAAATAGAAATAACCAAAAGAGGTAGAGGTGTGAATTTGAAAGATTATTGGGATTATTTCTGTAACATTTAAAGAATCTAGTTTTTCTTTGGTTTTGAAAAGAGTTATTTGATGATAGTGTCTATAACATGCCTGTTTATGTCAGCTGTATTCACACTGTGGAGATTTTGAAGGCTTTCAACATATGGGTATGCATACTATGTATGAATATCTATATGCACACACAGATGTATATGTACACCCATATTTTTCAGATGTTGACTTTGCTTTGCAGTTGTTGTATTAAGTTTCCTGATCATGGGAGATACTAGTACAGGTCTGTCTGATCATGTGGAAGTGGGGAAGAAGAAGTGAAGGGATGAAGTTGTTTGTCTTGACAGAAACATTACAATTCATGTATTTAGGAAATCAGAAGGCAGTCTTTCACTGCACACAATCTAATCCAAACAAGGAGAAACTGACTGATTGGAAAGAGGCTTGGCATTGTAAATAGGTAGGCCACATACAAACAGTGAAGGTGGCCATCACATCTTCCTCGCAACTGGTTGTAGTACTCTACCTATTTTGACTGGGAATGTTATTTTTTTAAACAAGTACAAATTTCAAGGCTGAATTAATGGCAGGAAAGACAGATGTCTATAGTCAATCCAAGCACATATCCAGAATCTTTAAAAGGACTGGGATGGATGTAGGTACCTAAATATTTAAAAAATAGAATGTTAAGTAGAAGCATTTACAACCTTCAAGTTAAGACTATATATTTTAAAATTTCCAAAGCTATAAAACAGTTTTCTCCCTTCTCACTGAGAGCCAGTCTGTAAAATATGCTATTAAGATTTTAAATCAACACAGCTATCTAGAAAAAAATACAGAAATAAGAAGATTGGTTCACAGCATATTATACCTTCAGGTGACATCTCTGGAACAGTGGCCTCATAAGGTCCATCCAAGAACTGCGGTTCATTGTCATTAACATCTCGAACCTTGATGATAAATTCTGATTCAGGTTCAACAGGAAGCTGAGTACTCCTGCTAATTGCTTGTGCTCTTAGAGTGTAGAAGGGTTTCTCTTCTCTATCTAGCTTTTGTGTTACAAATATTTTGCCGTTATATTCATCGATGACAAAAATGCTTCCAGCTCCCTCCCCAGTCAAAACATATTTTAGATTGCCATCCTGCTTGTCTAAATCCGATTTCAGCTGAAAGTATAAAAGAGAAAAGCAAATCACACTTTGGGAGGAATAAAATTTCAAAATATTAATTTTATGCTTTGTTTTGATCCTACAGTGAACCCTGTCACTAATGCGCCTTCTTGGATACTAATATTTGAAAGAAGGTACTGTCACATTTTCAGCCAGCCATTTTAATTTTAAAATATTTTAAATTATTTCATTTCAAAGTATTGATATAACAGACTTCTAAATGCATGATAAACCTGAACAGATGCTTCAGCTACTTTGAAGAGAAGGGAATGAATCTAAATACCTACTTTAGTTCATTGCTTTGTCAGCTTCCCTATAATTCTGCTGAAAACAATGTAAAGGTCATTAAACATAATCTAAATTTTTTATTATTGCAGATGACGTGTACTTTGCAAGTTGTTTTTTTTTTTTGTACTCAGCAATACTAAATATAAATGTGTGCAACAGTGATGTTCTGTTTCTGTTGAAATATTAAAGAGGTGAAAACCCAACCTGTGGTGTAAATCTGTATTATTTATTCTGAAATAAATTGATACACATTTTCCATTTCCTTCCAGGGTGATCTACATCCTCAGTTGTCTTGCTAAGGTGAACTTTATGGTGATGATTCCTTTGACAAAGCTGAGCCTTGCAGACAATTTTGGTCCAGCTGCATTTGTTCATAGCAACAAAAACTTCTGTTAATATTAACAATATATAATAGAGAAATATTTTAAGAGCAATAACTTAATTTTCTAACATTTCGGGCATCCACAGTTGAATTTTATGGGAACAGCAATTTTTATCATATCATCAGTTCTCTACTTTTTCTCCACTTATTTTTGTTTTAGAACAAAAGATGACAAAATCTCAAAGAGCCTAAATAATTATTGAAACATCTGAAGTAAAAAAAAATATATTATTCATTTTGATTCTCTTATGAAACAATAGGTTTAAATTGCAAATAATATGACTAACGGTTGACTTTAATTATCTCACTGTTTTGTTTCAAGCTTATTGACTCTACAGGTCAGGGTAGGATATGAAGCTATAGAATGGGAAAGAAGTAACTATGGAAGGCAAAGGGCCTATTTCCCTTTTGGACCTACTCAAATATTGTGTAATAACTTTTGTTGTTGAAAAATAATTTTAACTTTTCTTTGGAACAATGTCTATGCTTGTAAGATTTTCATAATACAAAATTGTCTGCATGTGTCAGATGGATACTTTATTCAGAATGTGACAGGGACAGGGACACTGCTCTGAGGTATGAGGAACAATTTTGAGTTCCTGCTCCGTGTTCTACCAAGGTATTTAAGCCCTAAATTATTCAAGAGTTAATCATCCTCTCCGGTACAACAGACAGAATTTTCAGGTCTAAGGGAGTTTGGAACCATTTAAAATATGAACTTAAAGTCAAATGCTTTCAACGTAAGTACTTGTGTAGTAAACATGGGGCATGTTACCCCTTTGTAAGTGGTCTGGTCAAACTCATTTTAACACCATCCAAATTTGGCATCTGGTTAACACAGATACTTCGTTGTACATAAATCTTGATTTCCTTGTCATGAAACCCAGGATATGGGAGAGGTGATCTATATCTAGATCTTTAAACAAACATGGAGCTAAATGTGACCACAAAGTGCATCAAACCCTATGAGTTTGGAAGCCTGTTTTGGTCTGGGTGCTTATACATAACCTATGTTGAGCAATTTCACTCAGAATCATTTGTCCACAAAAAAGTTCATGACCTTGAACATGGTAAATGAGAGGTCTCTAACATACCACATTTGCTGAGAAGGCATAGTAAAGGTTCTCAGTTTACTTGTTTTTTTTTTTAGGCTGGGAACAAAATAAATGGTCTTACCATTGTAAATGAGAACTGAGAACAAGAATTTTTATACTCGCCCTTATATCTGCCATTGCAGTGACGATGGTCATATTTATTTTTCTTAATCTTGATAATGGAAAAAGAGTAATGAATCTATGTTAAATGAAATTTGAAGATTTAGCTCTGACTGTAAAAAGATTTTATATGAAATAATGACTTAAAAACAGAGACTGTCTACCTTTGTATTTTCGTTGATGCAGTTTTCTTCAGGGCCTTAATTACTAAAAATTCTTGTGCTGATCATAGACTACCACTTCATTTGCTGAAAGCAGAGCATGTTCTACTCAATAAAAAGACACAAGTAAATATGTCTGATTAGACAATAGTTACACTCCGATATGTTAGCAATAATCTTCAATAAAATCCCCAGTTAACCTGTGAGTAATAAAAAGGTGAGATAATGAAAAGACATGACAGTCATGAAGTTTCTTTGCAGGAAACTGTTTTCAAGGTATTTGAAAAGTAATAATAATAATAAAAAAAAAAATAGACAGTCTTTCCTTGTTCTTTCAGAAGTGAGACATCACACTTCCATAGTAGTTACTTCGAAGGGGCTGTGAAAAAGTAATTAATGAATTTTGAGCACTTCACCCTTTGGGCCCAATTAAATTTTAGTGCTAGTTAATTAACAGTTTGGTTCATTCATCTAAAAAGGGCCTTAAAGAAAAGAAAACTAGATCTCAAGATTAAAATTACTTCTAGCATACAAAAATAAATAATAATAATAAATATGATAATAATAAGCAGAGAGGAAAAGGGGCAGATAAAACCTCATTAAGACAATTATCTTAAAGCACATTTCTAAAAGAGGGTGAAAAATAATTGCTCGTTGTGCTAAACCTACATTAATCTAATGAACCATGCAGATTCCTGTAGTTTCTCAGTGGTAAAAGGATTTAGTATTAATCAGCTTCATTAAAAATTAATGAGGGGTAAATCAGCTGCTACTTAGTGTAATAGAAAATCATGCTAAATACTGTTTGTAAACTACACTACACTCAGTATGGCTGCTTTGATGCAGTGCCAAAAATAGCACAAGCAAATTGCCAGATGTTGATAAATGAGTCTAACTTTCATTCAGAAGAAAGAAAGGAACTTTTCAGCTTTATACATTCATCTGTTGTGTATAGAACTAGTTTTTAGTAAGAGTGTATGTGAAGTTTCCTTGATAATAGACTTAGGTGAAGGAAGGTCCTTGGTACTGCCATGACCTATAGCGGCTTGGAGTTCTCTGACTTTGAGTAAGGTCATAGGAAAGGAGAGATGTAGCACTGACTAATTACAGCTCTTTCTACTTTTGTTGCTATTTCTGGGTCACTGGAGATATTTGGTCTTCCAAGTCAAAATAGAAGCTGCTAATCTGCGTGCTAGATCTAACCTTGTACTGTCCTTGACTCATTACTCATCATACCTGTCCAATATACACAGGATCCAGTGAAATTTGTTCCTCAGTTGCAAAAAGTGGCTCCCACAGCCAGCCACGTTTCACTCTTCGAACTGCTGTGAAAGACTCGGCTGTGTTTTGAGCGCTGGAGTTCTGCGTGCTGGGAGAGCAAGGCCAAAGTTGAACCAGCATCACCATGAGAAGTAGCAATGCAGAGAAATTCATGCTGAACCCTTCTTTCAATCAATCTTAATCTGTGAAAGAGGAAAAAAAACCAAAGAAAACTTTGACAAAGCATCACTTTTGTAATTATGCTTTTATATTTTGATTCTGGGCTAATGTAAGAGCTGATTTGCAGTGTTAAAAACCTCCTCCTCTCCCCTAAAGTAAAGAACTGAAACAAATTCTGTTTCTGATGTAATAGACATTTTTTCAAAGGCTCTGGCACGAAAGTCAAGTGCTCAACTTTTCTTTATGAATATCCTACACAGGGACTTTTTATGCAA
>VZRZ01005014.1:142331-161326 GCA_013398175.1 Climacteris rufus | reverse complement strand
AAAAAAAAAAAAGAAAATAATCCTTCAATTAATTCGTCTTTCAAATTAAGCTGGATAATTGTATTGTGTAGCCTAGGAATAATTTGATTGGAATAATTGTATGTTTCCACTTATACAGGGCTCATTTTGAGCTGCAGTCACAGAACTGCCTGAAGGGTGTGGCCCTGATGTCTGGTGCTGAAACAGAGTGGTGCAGATATTTTTTTAACCTCTTCTTACCCACTTTCCCAGCTCAGCAAAATGCCTGCAAAAGGTGACAGGGTACCATGAAGAAGAAGCAAAAATCTGCAACTTTGTCCTTCCTGGACAAACAGACATGGACAAGGCAGAGGTGTTTAACACATTCTTTGACTCTGCCTTCAACACAGATGACAGACCAAGGGATTCCCAGGGTCCTGAACTGGAGAACCATGACTGTGAGAATGATCAACTCCCAGTCATCCCTGAAACTGTTTAGGATCTACTGCTTTAGCAGAACCCCTACAAATGTATAGGGCCTGATGGGATTCTTCTGAGAATCGTCAAGGATCTAGCTGATGTCATCTAAACCTCTTTTAATGATTTTTGAGCAGTCTTGGGAATCCAAGAGCTCCCAGCTGACTGGAAGCTGGGAAATGTTCCAATTTTCAAGAAAGGCAAGAACAAGGACCCCAGAAACTATAGAGCTGACAGTTGTGCTTCAGTGCCTGGTGAAATAATGGAAAAGATTATTCTGGGAGGTATTGCAAAACATCTTCAGGGCAATAACTGGTCACAGCTAGCACAGCTTCATGAGAAGAAAGTCCTGTTTATCAAGTCTGATTTCCTTTTATGACAAGGTAACCCACCTAGCTCATCAAGGGAAGCCAGTTGGTGTCATCCTTTTGGATTTCAGTAAAGATTTCAATATTGTCTCTCACAGGATCCTTCTGGACAAAATGTCCAGGATACACCTGGATAAACACAGTATGTGATGGGTGAGCAACTGGGTCACAGGGTGGGCACAAAGAGTTACAGTGAATGGGGTGACATCAGATTGGCAACCTGTCGGTAGTGGGGCTCTGCAGAGCTCCATCCTTGGCCCTATGCTTCTTTCAACATCTTCATAAATGACTTGGATACAGGACTGGAAGAGATACTAAGCAAGTTTGCAGATGATACAAAACTGAGAGGAGCTGTTGACTCCCTTGAAGGCAGGGATGTCCTGCAGAGAAATTTAAACAAATTAGAGGGCTGGGCAATCACCAACTGTATGAAGTTTCAGAAGGGCAAGTGCTTGATTCTGCACCTGGGCTGGTATTACCGCTTATTAGCTGCTTATCCGCTGCTTATCTGCTGCTTATCTAAGGAGATGTAGAAATAATGAAAGCCGAGCCAGTTCGTGTTCAGAGCAAAGGGCGGAAGGGGGAGAACCCACCTTCGTTTAATTCTTATATACACTTTTAGAAATCACAGTTCATTGGAGAAAATTAACACTTCCGTCTTTAACTACAGTGGTTAAAAGAAATGTCCATCAAAGGATCTGTGTCCATGGGAAAGGAATGTAAAACAAGATAATTTTTACAACAACATAGCTATGTTTACAGAATTCTCGTCCTTGAAGACTATCTAACACAGAGCTCGCTATTTTTAACAGTAAAAATGGGCAACAGGCTGGGGCAACCCTGGATGTACAGACAAACTGGGGAATGAGATGCAGGAAAGCAGCTCCAAGGAAAGGGACCTGGGGGTCCTGGTCAATGGCAAGTTGAATATGAGTCCAGCAGTGCCCTGGCAGCCAGGAGGGCCAATCATGTCCTGGGCTTCATCAGGCACAGCATCGCCAGCCAGACAAGGGAGGGGATTGTCCTACTCTGCTCTGCTCTGGTGCGGCCTCACCTTAAATATTGTGTGCAGTTTTGGGCACCACAATATAAGAAAGACATTAAACTATAAGAGAGCACCCAAAGGAGTGCCACAAGGATGGTGGAAGGTCTAGAGTGGAAGCCGTATGAGAAGTGGCTGAGGTCACTTGGTCTGTTCAGCCTGGAGAAGAGACTGAGGGGAGACCTCATCCCAGTCTACAACTTCCTCATGAGGGGAAAAGGAGGGGTAGGCACTCATGTCTTCTCTGTAGTGTCCAGTGACAGGACTTGAGGGAATGGTGAAGTTGTGTCAGGAGACGTTTAGGTTGGATATTAAAAAAAAGTTCTTCACCCAGCAGGTGGTTGGGCACTGGAACAGGCTCCCCAGGGAAGCAGTCACAGCACCAAATCTGACAGAGTTCAAGAAGCATTTGGACAATACTCTTAGGCACAGGGTGTGACTCTTTAGGATGGTCCTGTGCATGGCTAAAATTTGGACTCGATGATACTTGTGAGTCCCTTCCAACTCAGCATATTCTGTGATTCTGTGCATGGAAATCATCTTAACTGATTTTACCACCTCTGATATTATTGTCTGCAATTAAATAGAAAAAGGGCAAATGCATCTTCAAAGCTGTAGGTTTTTGCAGCTAGTTTTGTTGTCATGAAATACACTTTCAGAAAATTAAGGCTTTTTGTAAACTGTAAGTTATTACTGACTTTTCAGTGATTTTTGGCACAACAAATGGAACTGAATTTTAAATATATTGCTATACTTAGTTGAGAATAGCCATCTTCTATGAGACCAAAAGGAAAATTTTGAAAATACTTACTATTCACATTTCAAGTCTTAAAACTCTATTTGGCAATGATATTAGCCATTCTTTTCAAGGCTTTGGTGTTAAAGAATAACATTTCCTATGCAGGAACAGTCTGCTTTATGAATTTGTGACATGCCAGGCTGTTTGTAAAACACCCTGGAAAAAAGTATTTGAATGCATTTACCTTAGGCCTAAAAAATCCATAAGTCATTTAGCTGTTCAGGATAAAATACAAATCCATGTATTTCAAATCCAAGATTTACGTATTAATGTTATAAATTCTCATCCTTATCCAAAGAGAAATGCAATAATTGCTTAAAAATACAGACAGATAATACAGAAAACTATTTATTTCCTTCCAGCAACTTTATATGATGTTGAACAATAGTTCATTAAAATGTAATCTGCAGAGACGGGGCGGGGGGGCGGGGAGAGAGAGAGAGAGAGAGAGAGAGAGAGAGAGAGAGAGAGAAAGATGGATAAGTGTCTTCTCAGAGTAAAGTCCCATGGAACCACAGAGATTAAAGTGTACATTCCAATTTCTTCAAGTTTTTTGTTTTTTGACTGTAAACCCGTAATGGTGTAAGATGAGATTCGAATTGAAGGAATGTGACTTGGGTACCCCCTTGTTTCAGATTGCTGTGGAAAACTGCTTATTTTCCTATAGCTGCAAGAATAATATTTGTGACATGGAAGAAAAGGGCAACAAAGCTCAACTTGGCTCTGAAAAAAGGTTTGAGTGAGGTTTAAAAGGCCTAAAGACCTTGAAGAGTCTCTATGCAACAGGTGCACTTAACTCTAAGCAGTAATCTGCACAGAAAGTAACCTTGAAAATGAACATTCATTTTATTGCAGCATATAGCAAAGGACACACAACTCAAGCAATGAAAGCTGAACAGTCAAAGAGACCTTTCTGAGGAATCATAAAAAACTGTATTTAACTCACTGTTTATATGCAGAGACAGGTGTTCAACCCGCACCATAGCAAATACTTCTGGCTAGGCATTTGTTGTTTTGGATGCTCATTCTGGCATTGTTCACCTTATTCAACAAAATATCTCAGGCTTCTGGTGCAGTATTTCATGTAGAATGAATGCCAAACTGTCATTATCAAACTTGTCTGAAGGCACCGTGTATGCACAACATAGTGAGGGTGCAGAATATGGCTACTCTGGTCTGCTGTTTGCCACCTTCTCACAATGTGTTCAGCAGTTAGATATGGACAGCATAGAGTACAATTAATATTTGAGCATTTTGGTGTCTCCTTTTTATTAATTTATATCAATACTCTGTGTTACATGGATTCAAGCACCAAGTCTCAGACAAACTGGGGGTGAATAAACACTTTAAGATTCTGATATGTTGCACAGACTGTCAGTGTATAAAAAGACATTAACTTGAAAATACAGATGGTAGGCAAATTTCTGTAAAAAACATAAATCTATTTAATGGAATTGAGAGTGATATGTATCTCTGTTTTTCACTCCTCTGCTATATCAAACATTCTCAATCTGCCTTTACTTTCAGGACCTTTCAAAGCCTATTTGCTTCCAACATCTTCCTACTCTTTTGGCAATGAGACACTGTCTTCAGCCTCTGGCCAGGACATGTTGCTATTTCTTATAAATCCAATTGCTCCCTTGTGAAAGAATCATCTTTGTGTTCCACTGATTGTAGGTCAGTGTCAGAAGATATTCTCAAAAAATATCCAGAAACAAATTTCTTCTTCCCTCATCTTTTTCTAGCCTTTTCTTAAAAAATCTAAATTTTAAAAGAAAAATAAATAAAAAGGGGCTCAGAATGTTTACAGGGATTCTGTGCTGAAACTGCTGCCTATCTCTGTGACTAGTATTGTCTCATTATTCCCTTGTACTTCCCTGTCTTCCCTTATCTATCGGTTGTCTCTTGTTTTAGACTCATTTTGTATGGTCTTTATAAATGGCATGACCTTGTATTCTGTGTTATAATTATAATATGCAGCAGAAAGGAGGATTAGTAGAAGCACTGAGCTTTTGGGTACTGTAGTAATATGCACAAACAGATAAATTTTTAATAGAGTAGTCTCTCATTGAAAAAAATAAAAAGCCAAATATATTTTCAGAGAAGAACCAGTGATCTATCACTAAAAATTTCCCAAGGGGAAGTGTTGCAGTGCCTCTGGGGGTAGCTGACGGCCTGGACCGGCCCCGCCATGCCAGAGCCAGGGAGGCTGGGCCCTCCCTGGGCCTTCCCCCCAACACGCTGATGCAGCCGGGGTTGGCACTGCCCTGGGTCGCTGCGGGGGCTCCCTGGCCACGGCGGCAGGGGCAGTCCCCGCCCGAAAGGGCAGCTCATTGGTTCCTGTGCCGGTGCAGACAGCTGAGTGGCTGGCGCCCCTGTCAGTCATCGTAATCCTCTGCAGCGATTGGCTCTCTCCTGACTGCCCTCCCCTTGCTTCCGGGATATAAGAGACACCCCTGACCGCCATTTAGTCTTTTTTGTCCGCTCCCCGGCATGCGACTCCAGTAATAAAATCATCTGGACCTAAGAGGAAAAGAACCCTTCCTTGTCTCTTTACTGCCCTGCTTAAATTAAACCACTGTGTGTGAACCAAGCCTAGACTCTGCAGGAGCTCTGATGCAGACTTGACTCTGTTTATCAAAGACTGGGTGAAGCTGAGCCGCTTTCCTCAGGTCACGAGACCGCTGCTGAAGGCTCCGAGTTACTCATGCTTTTACCCATGGCTGGGAAGAAAGGAATGGGAACCATTGTTCTGATCCTGTCCTTCGGGAAGTTTGTCTCGACTCTGTCTCACATGCAATGTATTGCAATTATAAAGACTGATACTAAGAACTGAGTAATGGGAATATCAATTGCAGTTGTAATAACTGGGCTACAGCTTTTAATGCTTTTAGAGAAGCATATTCCTTTCATACCCACTGAAAACCATGAGTTTCCTGTAGACCAGAAACAGATTTACCTTCTTGGAACAAAGTTGATGAGTCCTTTGTTAGGTTTTTTCTGGAGTCTTCACCAAGTGACATCCTGTCTCCATTTGAAACTGGATGTTACTTTTAGGTGTGCTGGTAGTCTGATTTGGTTCTGATTTCCCTTTGTTTTAATATTTTTCTTTCAATTATGACCATGTCATTACATTACAAAATAATACCTGCTACTACTTAGGATTGCAAGAAAAACAATAGAAAGAAGAGGTCAAAAAAAATACTGCTTCTGGGATACAGTGAAGTAATATATTTTCTGGTAGAGAAAATAAAGACTAAAGGTGGAGACAACAGCTTTCTAAAGCATTTAAAAAAAACCAACAGCAGGTTACAGTGTAGGTGATGAAAAATTCTATTCCACTTCTGTTAGTTGATGAATAAGGAAAAAACAACTTAATTTTGCAGCAAAAGTCCCATAGTTTGATATAAGTAAAACTTTTAAGTTAGGAGGTGACAAAACACTGAAATCTGGTAACAAGGGTTGTGGTAGATACACCTAAACTAGAGACCATTAAGACTATCTCCTAGACGTGCTTGATCCTATTTACACCACGATTTTGAAACAATGACTCCTGAGAAAAACAAATTTCTCTGTCCTGAAAAGTAGTCAGCAGAAATAAAAAATCAGACTGAAAGACATTCCTTCTGTGGAATTTGGTGTTTTCTTTGCTTGATTTAATAACATCAGGCAAACAAGAAGAGGAAAAATTCATGTAAAACAGTCTGAATCATTAATATGCAACTTCTGAAACATTTCTTATCTCAAAAAACAGCCTTAACAAGATGTTGTTTCAGTTGCATGTTCTGTTTTATACATCGGTGTTATTATGATTGTAGTGAAATTTGTCTCCCTTGTGTGTTGCTATCTTTAATTTCCACTTAATAGGATAAAGAAGAAAGGGTATGTGTAACTAACCCCTATAGATTACCATGTTATAAAAAGCTTAAAGGAATAGAAACCTTTCTGTTTCTCTACTACAGACTTCTCATTTGTACTATGTCTACTGGCTATTTGTCCTGGTTGCATTTTATGTGGCTGATTACTGAGGATCCTACTGTATTGTAGTGCTACAGCTCTATTTTCTTTCTAGATATACTCATTTTCATTGACTAGTTTAGGTTTTGCACAATATTGTAGATACCTAGACTATATTACTTCTGGAATTCTCAAAGAATTAATAATATATAATTATGTGTATATATAAAATATATATATATATATTTTTTTGAAATTTTTCAATGCGTATATATTTTGTGTGTTGTTGTTTGTTTGTTTTTGGGTTTATGATCTGTACAGAACAATGACAAAATCTTCTGGAGTGTGGAAAATAATGGCTTAAATCTATTCTTGCTTCTTTTCATCATTGCTGAATTTCAGACAAAGAAGGATAATAATCTTTGCTGGTTTGGCATGTTAACTACATTATCTTTTTCATTGATTTTTTTCTGTGATTTGGTCTTTTGCAATCAGTACCAAGATTTCTTTTTTTAAATAAGTTTTCTATTCTTCATGTATTTCAAGTATTTTATGTGGAGACACTAGAAAAAGACATACTGATATCCTAAGGAATAAATATGTCATATCTAACTTCAGCTGTGCTAGAAGTCACTATTGTAACAATAATATTCAACTAAATTGATAAAAAACAGCAGCGAAGAAAAAAACCTAAAATTGTTAAGAATTTAATTTGCTATTTGAACTTCAGTTTTTCTAAATGCAATCACACTTGCTATTTACCATGCATACATATTGTGTGATTGACTGATTAATTGATTTTTTGTGAATGGATAAAATTGACACCAGTCCTGTTGTAGCTCAGGGCTCCTTTTCCATGAGCCTCTCAACTTATGCTTATCTGCCTGAATTCTTTTCTTTATGGTTAGTCTAGTGTTTAATATTGTTTAACTTTAGCTATTCTTTTTATTGAATCTAAATGCTTTTATTTAGTCTATTTTGACTTTCTGATCTTTCACACATTTTTCTTTATTTCAATAAATTTGGACTGCTGCATGTAACAAGTACTGTGAATTTAATTGTACTGTGGTTATCAGAGCTAACATCTGAATGTCATAATCTCTTCAGTCAAATAGAGGTATATCAACAATTGTCTTTCTAGTCGACTACACAAGTAGCTATCTTAAAAGCTACTACTTAACCTTGCGAGGTGTTTTCTTTAATGCCCACTTACATGGGCAGCAATTACATGTTAGGAATGTGCACAAATTTCACTTCATTCTAATTGGCAGATTACTTTCTTGATTTTGCAAATATACCGTCGTGCCATCAGGGAAGGCCTTCAAACTATTATCTAGAATTACTTGTGTAATTATCTGTCAGTTTTGCATGGACAAAATGACTTAGAGGAAGGAATTTTTTAGTAGATTAGTGCCTATAAGGCTGTGGATTTTAATCAGTGTAGATCAGACTGACTAGAGACCATATCATTCTTACTGTTTTATATATTTTGACATTGTATATTAACACATATTATCTGATCCCCATATTTTACTACAATATCTGTTGCACTGTACATAAAGCCCACAAGTCATTTAGGACAAGACCCTGAGTCTTCAAAGCATGACAAGGAGTAGCTAGATGTCTGTCCATACTAGAGATTCAAAACATGTTTTGAAGTATCAACTTGTGATATTTATTTCTTGAAATCCTATGTCTCCTATTAAAAATATATGGCAACTCTAGGGAAAGGTAGGAGATCTCTTTAACATAAGGGGAAAAGGGTCTAGGGTGAAGGATGAGTTTTCCTGCAGTGACTAAAGAAAATAAGAGGTAGAGCTGTTATGTGTTCATCCCACAAGTCAAAGGAGATAGTACAGAGGATGTGGTGCCATATTGTGTGTTCTACAGTCACATTCTACGGTATCATCGGTACTTCTCATTTCCTTAGTGGAAAATTCCTTATATTAATCACCAATAGATGTGATTAAACCAACACTTAGAAACAACTCTTTAATGAATTAAAGTCAGTTATTACTGGCAGTGTTTTATTCCATTTGAACTTTTGGCATATAAAAGTAGCTGCACAATTCCTATTTCCTGATGGCCATGAGCATACAAGATGACTTAACCACTCTCTTGCCCTTTTCAACCCTGTTCCACCAGTATTTTTGGAACTGAGTAATTGATTTCTGATCTGTAAGTTTGCTGAAGATGTATGTAGCTGGGACCAACTCAATATATCTGTGTGTGGTTCAGCATTCTTATGTTTGACTTAAGGGAATGCTGCCACTCACTGCTGTGATTCTGTGAACAAAGATTCTCATGATTATGGAAACATGAAATCATTATTTGAATCACTGTTATCAGTCCTATAACACAGATCTGAAAGTGCAGCCTCAAACATTTCAGTCCTGCCCAAGGCAGAAGGAGACCCAAATCTTATTGCAATTTCTTTAAGCTCCTTTAGAAAGAACCTGGAAAAGATGACCCTTGATGACCCTGATGACCCTGGAAAAGATCAACTCCTGTTGGGCAGGGCACTGTCATGTAGCTTTTGCTCTACAGAGGTGAATTTTGGAAGTGCTGTTTAAGGTAAACACTGCATAGTGTTTGAGCTAAAGGCAAGTCAATATTTCTGTAAACTTTCTCAGTGCTTGCTGTTCTTTCAGATAAAATTAAAATTAAATCTGCAACATCAGAAAGTAATAAAGTAATCAAGTGTTTCTTTTGCAGTCTACTGATGTCCCCCAAAGTGACCAGCAGGTTGACCAGCAACCAAGATAGTTGCACTGACACACACACAGAGATGCAGTGGATTTTCTCAGAGGCAATTAAACTTTTAAGATACCAGTTAATGTGGTATCTTCTCTTCCTCTGGAAGCATAGTTTTTTCACATATTGTTAAATGAAGTATGAAGTTATTTGGAGAATAATTTCATAGACGAGAGATACAGATATTCCTACTTCACTTTCTTGGAGGGAAGAGAAACAAGGTAGGAGAAATATCTGTGTCTCTTGTCTTAACACTGGTGAATTAATGACTATATTTTGTTCTTTTTAACATATTTTCTGCCGTACAATTATATATGCTACTTCAGTCCAGATGTTTCCTAGCTAAAAAAAAAAAAAAAATTAAAATTTTTACTTAGAACTTAACTTTATGAAAAATTATGTTCATGCTCTGCATTCTTTCAATAGCTTCAACAATTTTATTCTGGTGTAAATATCGATTTGGTAAATAGATGTTGAGATGCTAAAAGATTCGGTTATGCCAGTAGTTGTAATACACTGCACTATCTACACTGAAAATAAACAAGCATTTAGTTTTAATTGTAGCTTTCCTTAAATGGGACTATTATTTATTTTTAAGATAGCTTGCACTATAGAAAATTACTACTAAACCCATGTATTTTAGCATAAATATTTTGCTGATTAAAAAGACTAACACATGTACACAATAAAAACAGAAATTCTTGCCTTCTGGCATTTGCTTTTTGTTGTGCGCAAGTTGCAAATCGAATTATAAGATGTTTGATTCACTGGGCAAATCCTACTGGAACATTTTTGGCTCTGCAGGATACCACTCAGTACTGAAGAACCACTTGTCAGCATAATGATGTAAAAGACCACATTCTGTGATTCACACTTGAATCTGGTTGCCAAATGATTTTCAAGATGGCACTTCACGAAATGTTCCAAAACTCTCTTTAGCATTAAGGTTCCTTTTATTGCTTTAATTCATAATTATTCTTTGCATACATTAAAACTAATAGTGTAGTAAACTCACCTATTCCATGGTTTTAGAGGAGATTTCATTCCTCCAAATGTTAGATGAAAAGAAACTTCAATATTTAATTTAAGAGAATGCTCTTTGCTAGAATTTGACTTATTAAACTTCTGGTTTTGGCTTGAGAGTTAATCTCCCACATAAGATGAGGTAAATCAGAAACACCCTTAGATGAAATCATCCAGTTCATTTCTAAAATGAAATCAGTTTAAGTATTATATTTGAGGAAACTTACCAGTACATATTTTTAAAGTAAATAAATAGTCAAGAAAAGAATGCCTTACAAGTAGTTAAAGAAACCATATCTTCACATTAAAAAAAACAGCAAGGAGAAAAAAAAAAAAAAAAACTAATTGGAAAAAAACAAAATTTCATTAGCTCACTTTGTTCCCTGTTTATTAGTAAAACATATTAAGGCAAATAAGGCAGGGAACAATTACTTTTACCTGTATGAACAGTTTTCATTATAAGCTAGAAAATTTGCTATGATACGTAATCTAGTTACTCAGTTTAAAGGCATACTTTGAATTCATGGACAGAAAAAGTCTGCACTGCCACAGTGGAAGTCAGTTGGAAAAGTGCTGAAAGGATGAACCTGCCTTAGGGAGTTTGCATTTGTATTAAACAGGAAAGGGTAGAATTTGTCTGGTTTTTGTAAGAGACAACACATTGAAGAGTATTTGTAGCTTTCAGAATAGTGAGAAATAGAGATGGAAAATGCTTAATTGACGACTTTCTCAAAAAATAATATTGTTTCTTGTCTTTTTATTCTCTTAATCTGGTTCTCTAGATTCATCTAGTTGGTGAATCTTCCATCATCTCCTGCAATGGAATAGCCTCAGTTTCAGTTCTGTTTAGGTCTCAGTGATCAGAGGCTTGTCTCTCCCTTACTCCCGATTCTAATATTTCACTGTTCTGATTTGTTACCAGGAATGTATCTTTTCTTCACTCATTCTATGAATTACATTAAAGGCTCATAACTTTTTTTAATATCTCATATTTCAAATATATATTAATCCAATGAGATTCTCATTGTTAAACTTTTCAGTGCACTTTTCAGGCACTGGGGTATTCAGAACAGCATAGGAACAGAGCATTAAGTCATCCAGGCAACATGAACGGTGTTGTATAATCAATTTCATGTCAAAAATTTTCAAAAAGAATTTATTTTCTTTTCTGTTATGTCTCTAACTATGGAATAAAATTTTCTGAATAGAGTCCAACAAAGCCCATAACATTGGCAAATTCTGTTGTTTGGGTTTTTTTTACTGAAATCACACTTTACAAGATAAATAAAGAAAAGTTCTGAAAATTGAATACTTTTTCTAGCTACTCATATTGCATTCTCCAAAACTTCTAGACTTATAAGCTATTTTTAATGGATATATGTGACTTTAAACCCTCTTACATTCCCATATTCTAACATAACAACAAAAAATAATATCAGGTTAAAAAAAAATCTAGGTTGCACAGTATCTGGGACTTCACTGTTCATAATTAAGTTGCCTTGTGATATCTCAGACCATAATTTTTGCCCACTACTTGCATGCTTATCCATAAAATTTCTGTTATTATCTTACTACTTGGTACATTCAATATATCTCTTCCTATAAAAAGAGTGGGAAAAATATTATTTATATTTCCATTACCATTCAACCTGGTGCTTACCATGAGTCAAATTAAGATATCTTTGGACACTCTTCTTAATTATTAATTCCCTTTGACTAAAAATACAATAATAATAAAGTCCTGAACACCACTAGAATCTCTGTTGGAACTTGTCTTTTGAAAAGTCACTGTTCAAGTTGCATTTTGTTGTTGGGTGATTTTTGTAAGGTATTATATCTATGCAGAAAATAGCCTTTGAACGTTTTTGAGCTATTATTTGGTACCTTGAATACCTGCACAAGCTGCTTTTTCAACACACTTTTATCACAGACCCTTATATTCTGAAGGTCATTCTTCAAGTTTTACATTGTTTTAGAGGGGAAAGAAAAAAAAAAAGGTGTGAGACCTGTGGAAAGTTGGATTAAAAATTCAATATTGTTAAAGATTTCAGAGTATTCCACAAAATTCTGATGATGTTAATTCAGTTAATCACTATCATTAATTGTCAAGATTACTTGTGTTCTGGACTAATGCTCCTGATAGAAGAAAGCCAGACACCCATATGTCTTTGAAGCTGGCAAAATACATCTCCACAATTTTTGTTCTGAATTTTTAAACTTTTCACTGATTTCTTTCCTTTTTCAACCAGTTTCCACCTTACTACAACATTGGTCTTTATCTTCTTAGACTACATTGGATCCTCTTTTCTCACAGAGAAGCTGAGGCACTGAATGTTCCGCCCCACTTTTTCTTCATTTCTTCATTTTAAAAGTTTTACTGTTTCCACCTAAGATTAATAAATTTCCTATTCACCTCTCAGTTCTGTCCCCACTGCTCCAGGTCACCTGCAATAATAATTTATTGCATCTTTTTCCCTCTCTATAATCTTTGTGTGTCATTCTCTCCTCGTTACCTGTGTGAGCCTCTATTGCTTCTCTGCTCAATGTTATCTCTAACAGACTTCTCTGTGCAGATTTCTTTTGATATTTTACTTCATAGAAGCCTATTGTAAAAAATAAATTGTGCTCTATTATATTGTTGAGCCAAAGTCCCTGTGTGTCATTCAGAGGGTAATTTTGCCAATTTCAAGACTCTTATGTGCTTTGTAGCCTTAGCTTTTGTATCTCCAACTGAGCAGGTATCATCAGTACTTTATGTATTATAAGAGCATTGAAATACACAATCAGACTCAATATTTTTACATTTCATCACCTACTTTTTTCTTTCAATTGAAGAAGCTTCTTAAGCCTAGAAGCAAGTGGAGGAGACAAGCAGAAACAGGAGGAGTTCACACACAAAAAAATCCTGTCTAGGATGACTTTAATAGGGTAGGAATCATGGTGAGTGGTAAGTGACAAAAAGTGAGGTACTGGAAAAGGTGGACATTTAAAATGCAAGACTTCATTTTCACACAACGATTAGGAAAGAAAGGAAATATACATGGAGTCAAACCCATATCATAAAGGGACACCGAGTTTGCTGAGTCAGGGGCCTTTCAGTCCTTAGGAGACACTCAGAGGATAACTTGACTCCAGGTCGGTGCAGGCTTCTGTAGAGCAGGGCTTTGGAAAAGAGCAGGCAGGTCCTTTGCATGTACAGTTTTCTCCTCAGATTTAAAACCCACATTTAGCTAAAATTTGTAGATACATGCACTATAGCTCAGAAATATTACTTATGGGATGGTTTTGTGTCCTTTCATCTGCAGTGTGTATGAGTTGCAGAAATTCAATGCAAGAGACCCATGTCTGGGAGAAATCAGCAGAGAATTCTGTTAAATATGATGTGCTCCCAGTTGTATTAAAAGAATATTAAAAACAACAAAGGTTGGTGCTGGTGCTATGACGTTAGTGTGGTGCACTGAAGGGCCAAAGTAGTTTCTCCGGAACAAATGAGTGAAGAGAAAGGATTAAGAAAACTATAGAAATTGTTATCAGACCTTGATAATGAAGTAGCCAAATATGTACTATCAAAAGAAGTTTTGCAGTCAAAAAAAGAGCAGAGTTTATGGAAGGCAGAAGTAATCTGAGAAGATTTCAAAGATCTATGAAGAACTGTGTTGACAAACAGGAGGCAGAAGTCTTGGTAGTTGAACTAAGTTGCAAATAACCAACTTATCCACAGATGATGCACATTTAAGAAGGTAACAGCTCCAGAATTTGTGTGTTTATTTTAAATAAGAATGTGTGAAGGTGAAATATTAATTTCCTGAAAAAAAAGTTCCAAATAAAGAAACAAAGTTACAATGTAAATTTAAAAAGAAAAAAAGAGAACCAAACAAAAAGGGAAACCCACTAATATAAAGCTAAATGAAATCTAAAAATATATTATGGGCAAAATTGACTTTATACAAATAATTTCATACCATTCTGTATTGATTTTCTTAAATAGAAACCACTATATAATAACTAATGTTTGACACTGGAAAATTGCCAAAAAATGTAGAGACTTACAGTGTTTAGTTGGCAAAATATGACCAGGACTATTTCTGTTATGACAATTACTAATTTGTATCAGTAATTTTTATATGTCTCTGTAAATTTGAACAGCAACTCATGGAGAAGAGCAGGAAGAAAAAGCCAGGATTCCATCCCTCAGTGCTTTAATTACTAAATTTGTGAGACACATGGGGGAATTTCCTCTAGGAAGTAATGTTTTAATAAAATCTCAGGAGAGGAGATAGGAAATCTCTTCACGGACACACACATATATTTTGTAAAAGTGATGTGCAAGACTTTGGGAACTTCTTTCAAAATTGATCCCACACAGTGGCACATGGAAATTCGTATTGAAGAAATAGTGCTTCAGAGTTCATTAATGAGTGGATACTTTTCAAGACACTGCTTGGCCCTGGACCTGGCCACCAACATGCCTGCTTTCTAGAAATTTCCTTTCACTCTTCAGTCTGCATAGCACTATTTGATTCCTGTGGAGCAGACTGGATAACTTCAATGCATATAAACATATAAATATGCTTTCAGAGATACAATGATTCACTAAATCCAAATGTTTAAATTTAGCTCCAAAATAAGTTCTTACAAAAGAAATTACTGTAATAGGTTTCTTTGGATAGCTCACTTCTTTAAAGCTAGTTTCATCCACATAATTCCCCTTCTTTCAGGAGTCTGTCCGAGTTTCTGACTTTAATTCATTACAAGCCAACTGAAACTGGGAAGTCCATGAAGTTGCCATAGTAACTCAATGGACAAAGACTTAATTCCCTAGTTTATATAAGCCAGAACTCATATCCTGACGACAGTAATGGTCTTAAATTATTTAGGCCTATAAAGTCAATGGATTATATGTATTTAATAAATAAGTGTCAATTCCTTAGTTAGTGGAAAATGGGCTTTGATTGCCCCGTGCTGTCTCAAAAGTATTTGTGTGTTGGATAGTAAACCAATCAAAAAGTCAAGAGGAATGAATATTAACAGGAAACCAGGGTATGATAAAAGTAGTTATTTCCGTGTTAAGAAAGGCTATGAGTTATGCTATTAATTTATTAAGAATTTATTTTGTAAAATATCCTCCAACTCATCTGTTAAGGTCCATAAAGGCTATGTGGATTTAACAGAAAGAGAGAATAGCACACTCGGAATTTTGCAATCTAGTGAAAGCGATGGGACTGGAGTCAATTGGTGGTGTTCCCAGTTCACAGATAAAATTTGCAGTAGCAGTGTTGAGGTAACAAGATGTGGAAAGGACAAAACTGAAGGAGAAGTCTGTTTAGAAATGTGTTACAAACAAGATCAGTTTGTCTTGGGCATCATGGTTTACTGAGGGGCACTACACACTTTTGATTTTAAAGTGTGGCATAATCAACAGTTCTGCTGAGTGGTGTCAAGATGGGTGTGGCAAAAGTAATAAAAAATAACTATATATTTGCTTAATTCAGACAATTCCCTGCTGTTCAGCTTCTTGATCACAAACTGAAAATCTTTTACTTAGAATTGATTTGAGATCACCCACTAACTCTGAGAACAATAACAGTTTTCTTTTTATGTCTGTTTAATTTTGCCCTCCTTCCCCACACCTTCTGCTTTATGCCACATTTAGCAACTGGGCAGATTGAAATCGTAAACCAGTCCTGCTGCATTGCAAATTCCTTAAATAACATTGGTAAATATAAATATAATAAACATTCTTTGGGGACATTGCGCTAGAAAATGTATAGGGACATTTTAATCCTCAAATCTACCAATAACTTCAAATGTCTTAGAATACAAAATCCATGTAATTTAATACCCTTGATTAATGAATTCTGCAGTCTTTTTCATGAGATTCTGAGTACATCAGTTATTTATTTTAATCCTGCAAGTGCAAAAAGTACAGTTTATTTGGGAATTGCCAGTACAGCTTTATTGCATTTTTTGTTGCTTTATTTCATTCTTTTCTTGGGTTTTAATTCATATGCCAGCTTTCAATAGGATATTGATCCTGTAAGTTTCCCCTTTACATTTAATTCAAAGAGCAGACTGGTATCTATATTTCTCCCTGGATGGGAGCTCATTATGCTATCAGACTTTATCCCTATATTTACATTTTTTGTCATTCTGACGATCTCCTGTCATTCCAGGTGGTTTGGGTCTTTTTATAGTTTCTTGTCCAGGACTTGTAAATAGTAGATAAATGGTGTGAGAGGCAACAGGACATAAAAAACTATTCAGGCAAATAAAAAGAAGATTGTTAAGATTGTCAAAGAAAACAAGAAACAGTTACATATGTGACTATGATAAATTTCTTTGTTGTTCCATATGACAACAGAAGGGTTGGGGTTTTTTTGTGATTTTAGGTAAGTTTTGCTTTGTCCAGGAAGTTCTCATGAGTTGCAAGATGACATAGGCAGTTGCCTTAATGATAGGTTTCCTCTCCTCTCCCTTCTCCAACCCCCACTATTCAGCACATTCTGAATTTTGAGAGGTCTCTAACAGAAAATATTTTTTCTATTAGAAGATATCTTGTAATTCTGAACTTCTGATATGTGTACATATATAGTTTGGGGGTTCTTTTGGTTATGTGTTTTTGGTGGTTTTTTCCCTCAAAGGCTATTACGGAGCATATGAACTTTGTATTGTGTGTTTTATAGCCTAGTTATCCTTCCAATGTAAGTGTTAATTTTAATGAAAATATCTGTCCCCTGGACACTCAGAATTAGAAGGCCACTCTGAAACCTAGTGTCTAAATCACAGAAATATGTTTCTCTGCTTTCACAAAGAACATCATATGCCAGTGTAATGAATGGAATTGTACTTTCCCGGGCAGGGTATTTGCAAAATACAGATGTGTGCTTACCTAACTTGGGTTGAAACTTCATTTAGTAGTGCATCATAATTTCACTAGGGCTTTGTTTAAACAAAAATTAGGTTAAAGTATTTAGACAACTGACTGAAAATTCAAGTAGAGATAAATTGGGATTACTCCCTGGTCTCGTGGTTTTGCTACAGAGAAACATGTAAACCAAAGAGCAATAAAGATATTTCAGTTCTGAGTTCTTGCTGTTATTGCCAACACCTGTCAGCCAGGAAAGTAAATTCTGTACATTTTCACTCTCATTTTCCTGTAAATTACTTTTGTGACCTCCTTGCCCCTAACTGAAATATGACAAAATATATGTCGCTAATGCTGATTATGTTATTGTACTGCTTCACCTTCGTTGTGCAGTATCAAAGGAGCAGAAACAGGGACAGGGTATTGGCATGGTGCTATGGAATCTTAGAACAGAAATCCCCCTCTTTGGGAAGAGGCCAGGGCCATTATCCATGCTAAGAGAGCTAGCATATAACAGTGTGAAAACAAAACAAAACAAAAATCCCACTGGATAGAAAGTGTCGTTTTCCAAAGAAATGAATTCAAGAGTTTTAAGTTTTCTTAGCAGAACATTAAAATAAGCTCCACTTTGTAGAGTAATGAATAAATCTAGTGTGTTGATTCTACCTATTGCTGAAACAGTGTCAAGAAGGATTAGGTGAAACTAAAATAAACAAATGCATGAAGCATTCACACACAACCTTCAGGAGAAAAGAGGTAACAGGCCAGCTAGAACAGGGAGCAGATAAAGGATTTTAGATCATCTGAATTTTTATTTTGGGATGTCTTGCCATTTCCTTCACTTGATATCAAATGAGTTTTACAGAATGCAAGTAGCAATATTTAATATTAACAGATAGGGAAGTACTACAGTTTAAAATTTAAATATTCTGGAAAAAACATTTTGTAATGAGAAAATGGTTGAACTCTGAGTTATTTCAAAGTGTACATTTCCAAGTTAATCAAGTTCTCTGAAATGCTTCAATGGAGTATCTTTCTTTGTGAAAGACAATGAGAAGGGAAAAAATCATCTCATACAAATCCAATTCGTTCATATAAACAGGAAAAGAGGGAGGGTATTTTTATCTGTGGATCATACCACATGATTTTTTTGTCAAATATTGATATCAAACCATGATGCTGAACTATTTGCAGCTAGGATCAAATAGAGACCAAGCAGGCTTTGTGAAAAGGCAACCTTAAAGTAAAATATTATCTATTATCAGGATTCTTGCAGTTCAGTCTATTTAGATGTATAATCTTTGTGGAAAGAGCAACTGATTCAATATACAGGGCACATAATTCATCTGTAATGAAAGCTCTTCATCTTGAAGAGCACTTCCACTGGCTCTCAGTAGAACGTTGTTCTGTATTGAGAATTCAGAGGGAGTTAGGTGCTTGATGGTAAATGAATTTTAAGAGTCCCCTTTTTATCCCCTCAGAGGACTACTTTGCTCTTCTGCAATCCTCTTAAAGGATAGTTTACAGTTTGCACCTTATAGTTTAACAGCTTTTTTCCAGTAGTCTGCCCTTTCCCTCTCTTCTTAACACCAGACACTTTTGCTGCCCTGGTCAGCCCCTCTTGTTCTTTGAATGGAGAAATTGTATGTTGTGAGTTGAACCAAATAAAATTAATTAATTAAATGAATAAATAAATAAGTAAAAATTAAACAGCTTTTTTTTTTTTTTTTTTTTTTTTTTTCTTTGGTTATT
>VZRZ01005014.1:111101-142271 GCA_013398175.1 Climacteris rufus | reverse complement strand
GTCACAGAGATGAATTCTGTGAGAAGCTGCTAGAAAGTCCCATCACATCAGGCAGAGTAAATCCCTGATCATTCTGAGGATGGATGTTCCCCTGGCCAAGGCTGGGCCAATTAGAGATGGTGGTAATGCCCTGTGATAACATATTTAGGAAGAAAGCAAAACAAAAGTGTGTGGTGCAGTGGTAATTCCAGCCAGATTGGGAGTGAGAACAAGTGAGAGGAAAATGACATGTAGACACCAAGGTCACTGAAGAAGGAGAGGGAGGAGGTGCTCCAGATGCCACAGCTGAGATGTCCCTGCAGCCTGTGGTGAGGACCATGGCAAAGCAGCTGTGCCTCTGCAGCCCAAGGAGGTCCACGGGGATGCAGAGATACACCTGTAGCCCATGGAGGTCCACGGGGATGCAGAGATACACCTGCAGCCCGTGGGAAGGTGCCTGTGCTGGAGCGGGTGGATGCCCAGACGGGGCTATGGTCCAGAGGGAGTCCCATGGAGAGAGAGGCCTTTCTCCTGGGTGGAGCAGCCTATCCTTGGAGGAACCAGGAACACTGTTCCCTGTCTGTGGAAGAGAGACCCACGCCACAGCAGGTGTCTTCTGTGGGAGGGGACCCCATGGTGCAGCAGGGGAACAACTCTCCCTGAGCAGCAGAAGAAAACCTTGGGTGATGAAACTGACCAAAACCCCTACCTGTGTCCTTGCACTGTCAGTGGGAAGGAGGGAAGGATTGGGGGGAAAAAAAGGTGTTTTTAAGGTCTTATTTTACTTCTCATTATCCTGCTCTGATTTTGTTAGTAGTAAATTCACTTAATATCTTTAAGTCAAACCTGTTTTGCGCTTTGGAGTGTTTCCTCCCAGCCCTTATCTCAACTCATGAACCCTTCATTAAATTTTCTCTCCTCTGTCCAGCTGTAGCAGGGGAGGATGAGTGAGCAGCTTTTATGGGTGATTGGCATCTGGCCAGTTTCAAATCACTACCATGTTTTTTTCCTACTTGTACAATAGAGGAGAAGGTTTGAAGGAAGAAAATGCCTGATAAGGTAGGAGAGTGACTGGGGTGCTTATAGCAGGTTTATACCTTCAACAACTTTACTTTGTAAAGATGGTTTCTTTTGAAGGCTAAGGTTAATCTCTTGTCACAGGGCTTTTTCTTGTATAGTGTTGTGTTTGTTGAGCATCTTAATATAACCTCTAAGAACTACTTCCAATCTTGCTACATATAAATTCAAATGTTCATTCCTCTTTAGAATGGCTATAAGATACCACTGAAATGATGGGGTTTATTTATCTTAGGAAGCAGAGGGATGAAAAAGACTGAAAGAAAATTGTTTTCTCAAGGTAATATCATTTCGTAATATTTTAGCATAATTTTCTATTTGGTATACAAATTTCATAAAGATTGGCACAATGCTCTGCAAAATAGAAAATACTTGGAACATAGTTGCTTTATCCATCTGATAACCAAGATCTTCCTGACTTTCTCTTTCTTTAAACAAAGAGGGTTTTGACTAGGTTGAGTTCAATGGTGTGAATTAAACTCTATAGGCTTTGCTTAATGCTATCAGAAAATGGCAGACTAATCTCAAACCCTAGCAAAAAATTTCCCTGATGTAATTGTAACCTGTTTTCTTTATCACAGATGTAGAAATAGGAGAGTTAGGGTGCATTACAATTTTTGGAAAACAAAACATGAACTAAAAATTTATATGTTTATTGCATTTAGAAGTAGTTCAGAAGTTCAAAATATAAAATAGCTTCCAACACCCAAAAAGGATTTTTCTTTAACATACCACTATCATCACTGGAGGACTATTTCTGTATATCCAGATGTGGACCTTAAATGACCAAAATAAACTACAATTTATGGTTGCAAATTAAGGAGCTTATGTGTGACTTAAGGAACATGATGTCAAATTGCTTATTTTTCACAGATCTGTACATATATACATATATATGTAATTTTTTTTTAATGGTAAATAGTGGTAAAATATTACTACATATTTACAGAAAACTACCTAAAGGGGTAGTCCTAAAGACCTAAAGAAATTATTGTTGAGGTATGCTCTCTAAAAATCTTTAAGCTTTTGTGTCTTCAGTGCCAGATACTTGAATGAATTCTCTTTTTTTTTAAATACAGAAAATTATTTTCATGGTATTTTATGACCATTGTTTATAAATATCTTGGTGTTTAAAAACAAAAGCAGTAGGAATTGCATGAGAAAACCATAGAGTTTAGCATCTTAATTTCTCAATACTTGTTGTTTTCTTCAAATTTGTTTCCTCTCTTGAGAGAGGGATGTGAGAATATATAACTATATAAATTTAAGTTTGATTCTTTTTTTTTAACTGCGTTTTAACTAATTGTGAAGTAATTTCAAACCAATCTTTAACTCTTAACTTCATGAAGCAATATCGAGCAAGACAGAGCAGCCTGTGACTGATACCCCCCATGATTTGTCAGCAGCATAGCTGTGAGCTGTGTGCCTGAGCTCGGCGGCATGACTGGCAGCATGGCTGGGCTGGCTCAGCATCCCGGTTATTCCTGGCTATCTCCTTCCCCCAGCTCTGGGAGGCAGCAAGCCACTGGCAGCTGCTGAGGCTGTCACCCATGGTTCAGCCTCACATCAAGCAATCAATGTGTGTGATGGGCAAATACCTTGCACTGTCTTTTACACAGATGAACTTGCTGCCACTTGACAGAGTTCCAACTTTTTACACCTATTAAGGAAGGAAACAATAATGCTGTCCTCTTCTCTCCAGGGTTTTCTATATGCTGCCCCTGACTGTGTCCTAAATGAATCAAGAAATCAATTTGCAGCCTCTCTGCCGCAGTTAAATCAAACTTATTCACAGTTTCTGCTGAGTAAAAAGCATCCAGTCGTTCTTCTCAGTACCCACCGTCATTTTAACAAGGTATTTCAGAGCCTTGGCCAAAGTTACACTGTCCAAAATGTTTAATTTTGTCTTTCCCCCCCCCTTTTTAGCTTTCCTCATTACCTTTTTACTATTTTATTACTTTACCATTATTAGTATTATTTGTGTAAATTATTTCTACTCCTAGAATCATTGTTTTCTAAATACAGCTGCTAAATGGGGTATAAAATTAATTTTATCACCAGAAGAACAGAACATAATATGAAGTCACTGAAAAATAGTGACCATGAGATGAAATATTACAGTGTTTAATGTGAACTCATATATATTATAGGCCTGGTAATAACCTAAGAGTTTATCTATTTCTTTTCATGCCAGTGGATGTTTACTCTTTAGGACATAGATAATATTTTTGCTTTTAATAATACAAAGCCTCAGGCTTCCATGTTTTCTTGAGATGGCATTTATTAATTTTAGCATCTGAAAGTTAAAAGACCTAGTGTAATGTATCCTATGCAGCCTCCCTAAATAGTCAATGGAAAGAGAAAGGTGTCTGTGCTTTACAGCATTGTAAGGAAGGTAAGTAGCAAATGGAGTCTAAAGGACCCTCTTTCTGTCCAGAGAGAACCTTGACAATTAACCTAAGCTAATAAATTACTTAAGGACATCTACAGACAGGTCACAGTTCCTCTATTAGGAATGTTTTCATTTCAGGTAGAGAAAGATGATTCCAGTAATGGAAATTAGACCAGAACAGAGATGTTTCATAGATTCCTTAGTTTAAAATAATGTTTAAAATTCTTAAAAAACATGCTGTTTTACTTCTTAGTATAAACCAAGCTGAATTATAAACCCTTCCTTTTAAACTATTTTTTTCTAGATTGAACACTAGGAATTATCCAAAGGAGTTGACATTTCTTTCTTTTTCCAGTATATTAAAAAATTAAACCAAACAAAAATTTTCAGAAAACTTTTCTTACACCTTTTTAATCTCTTCTTAACACAGCTATTGCCAGAATGCAAATTTTCTCTGTATAATTACTAAAATTTGTTATCAATACAATCATAATGTCATGGTATTATGGTATCATGCTATCATATGTAAATCCTAAATGCTATGTCCTGTGCAAAGGAAAGCAACATCTTTCTTTTGGATGTGAAAAAATATCCAAGAAAAACTAAATTTTCTTTATTGCCTCACTTTATCGTTCCCTGTGATTTTGTCACACATACATTAAAATTCTCACATTTTTAATGCATCACCGGTAAATATAATTTCAGTCTTTTACTGACATAAATTCATTCTCCAATAGTTTCTGCTATATCAGCCTGTTGGCTCACTTCATTTCCCTGGCTTAGGTATAGTGAACACTGCTCCAACATATCCAGACTTAAAAAAAGAAAACCTAGAGGCAACAATTACAAATTTCTAGAAATCTAAAATTGCTGCCTGTGAAAGGCCACTGAAATTGTTCCAACAGAGTTTATCTTCAGATATCTTACTGAAATAGTGTGCTTTTTACTCTTTCTGACATTTATGATTAGTAATACTCAGGAATACAGTCTATCATTTTTATGATGCAACAGTTTTTGCTGTGCTGTCTAGTTTTCATTTGAAACAAAATGGGCTGAATCAGATTGTAGTAGCTCAGACTTAAGCAGTATTTCTTCACTTGGAAATCATTTATTATTCTGAAGAGGTTATCTATCAGAAAAAAAGGACAAATAAAAGGAATAAACAGGTAAATTACACAACAAAAACCCAGTGGAAAGAAAAACAAAATTTCATTATTTATGAAAACTTACTAGTTAGTCACATCTTTGAATTATTACTTTTGCAGTTTGTATAATATAGATGGAAAATGTGAATATAAATTTATATTTCAGAATTTCTTTGAATGTTTCATGCATGCAAAAAACCCATGCTCATAGACACTACTTTTGGGAGTAAGCTCTTGCTCTAAGTTTTCTTCTTGTCTGAGAGAATAATTTCATTTGGGGGAATTAAACAATACTATCGACTGAGAAAAATTTATTTTTTAAATTTTGTTATTAGAAGAGGTTAGATTAATTAATTCTTAGGTTTAGTCTGGGTCTTTCAGATGGTGGTGGTGGTGTAACTAACTAGCTCTGCCCATTAAATGAGGATCTTTCATGATCCAGTCTCGGGTTGACACTTGAGGTTTGCTTGGGCTCCCATTGCAAGCAGTTTGTAGTGCTGCTCTGTCTTAGATGCTCCTGGCTGCAGGAATTGCCAGCAGAGAAGAAAAGCTCGGAAGAGCCCAGTCATGGCCACAGGCATAGGCTGGTGCAGAGTGCTAAGAGCATTTGAACAGGGAATCTCAGTCAGATATCGCCTGTGGAATCAGTAGTTGATGGGGCTGGGGTCAGAGAGGTGCGTGGGCGAGGACCCCAAAGCGTGTGAGGAGAGAAACTCCTTGTGTACATGTGGGAGAACTCTAAGAGGGAATCAGAGACCCATCCAAAACTGTGCACCATGCAGTGGAGACTGGTCTGTTTGCCTTCCTGAACTTCTTTCTGGAGTGCACCATCTCCACCTCTGCCACAGGCTACAGGCCAGAGGAGCAGTACCACTCATAAAGTTTCATATAAGCTCTGATTAAAATGTTCGTGTAACTGTGCCCATTTATTCTCCACACTGTCAAACTGGCCTTAAACTGTGATGGTCTTTGAGTCCAGGCTCTGTTTTCCTGTAATCTTTAAGTGGGAAAATTTTTTATAATATGATTGCTTAACAAAATAGCTGAGATAAAGAATTGAGTAGAAGAAAATTACATGTAAGGCACCAGAAAATGGATCTAATTTTGTAACATTTGCACACTCCTGGAAGTGTGCATATGAAAAGCTGAGCAATCATCACAATTTATCTCTATGTGACATTTTCAAATGTTATTTATACATTTTCTGGGTCAGTCTTTTATGAAAATAACCATGTACTCTAACTATCTAATGACCTGGCATTTGAAACCAATTCAATTTATACGTTAAATTTGATGTTAGGGGAAAACCAATACACTTACCACTTTTTCATTCTGTAAGTCTAGTTGTCGTCTCGATTTGTCTGGAAACATCTTTCTATTTTCCAGGGGTACCTCGTGGGATATAAAGCAGCATAAATCATTCTAGCTCATCTACCCTCTGGGATTATTATTAAGGGTAAATTTGGGCCTAGTCAATATATATCACAGTGATACATAAAAAGGGTACCAGCAATGTCCCATATCTTCTCCAACAACTATCTGTATCACATGGAGAAAGACAGAGTGAGGAATCTGCTGTTTGAGGTTTCGTTGAGCAGTAATTGCAATGAGCACAGTTTTCTAATTTTTCAGCAAAGATGGGGGTTTTATAGGTTGCATTATATTGGCACACACCCTCCTCTGTTCTGTCCCTGAAGTTTTCTGCAGGTTCTATGCGTTGCTGAAGTGCCTGGGAAAGGGTGTCATGAGTGTGGTAAATTGTCATGGCTCATGGACCCTTGGACAATGGTCTCTTTTTGTGTTCTTCATCTGATGCATGAAAGAGAGAAGGAATTCACGCCATTTAGAGGAAAAAATCTCATTTCATATTGCTTAAAATGTCATGGATAAATAAAAAGGCAAGCAAAGTTAGGACTGCTTCTAACTTCTGTTTGTTTCCATCCTCTCAAAATTACATAACAATGCATCAAGGCACTAGGGAGCTTCTTAGAAGTTTTCATGTACACACTAATCCCAACATGTAACACAGAGCATGGGTTTGTATAACAGCATGTGTGGTTGTGTTGTTGTTTTCAGTAAATTTCTAAAAAAGATGCGGAAAATATTTAGAGAATTTTGAATTATATAAATTCTTAAAAGTCACTGTGTTATGATTTTGTTTAGGAAGTTTGTTGTTTTATTTATGAAGTTTTTTGGCAGATTTCTTACTATTTTCAGAGTGCTTCAAATAATCCAGAAATCACAGACCAATGATTTAGCAAAGTTTCACATAGTTTTGGTTTTTAGATCCATTTTTTTTTTTTTACCCATGGAGTAGGCAAAACTCCTAGGAAGTGAGTTCTCTTTACTTGTTGACCGCACCCAGTGAACCACGATCTCTTTGCAAAGCAAGGTCAGATCTAGACCCTTGTTCCATCTCCCGATAAATTCTGCTTGGGATGTATAGATCTCATTTAAAAATTTTAAATTGTTAAAGAGATGCTAAGTAAATACAACTTTCTTTGCAAATGTTTTTGATCCTCTTTTTTTTCTAGCCAGTTTTGACAGATCTCATTATCCCACCTCCTGAATCGCAGGAGGTTGCTCTTCCCCACATACTCTAGATATCCTACTCACCATTCTGCAAAGGTTCTCTACAGGGAAAGGAATGTGCAACCACAGCGTCTTTACCATTTGACAAGCATTGTCTCTTTAAATCCCTTCTTATTTTTGTAATCTTTGTATTTAAAGAGAACTCATCATTTTGACTGCACTATCCGAAAGCTAACAATGAAAAGTCACAAACCTTCTTTATGCTATATGAAAATTAGGGCAGAGCATTTGAAATATTTATTAACATAATAATGTCTATTATTGCTTAATATACTTGTAAACCTGGTCTTAAACAGAAAATTTTTAAGCAAAATAAAACTTCAAGAACTTTAATTTGCTATTATGTTTAGCGTTGTCTAAAAGATCTACGAAATACTGAAAAAATTAGCAGACATATTTAATCCTGGCTAGGTTTTAGTCACATTAAATATTTAAAGATAGTGATCATTCACATTTAATTTAATTATCCTTTTGTTATTTATATTTTATAATTTACCATATTAGCATGTGTTTTGGCTCCCAATGTGTCATAATTACATGTAAAAGGTAAACACCAAAAAATGTTAAATGACGTCTTACTCTAATGTTTAGGTAACAATTTAAGATTGCAATTAGAGTTGTCCCTTAACGTAGTCTTAGCAATCTACAGCTATTACCATATTTTTAGTTCCACTACTGTGTTTGTAGATACAAAGTCTTTTACTGAGATTTTGCTTTCTTTTTTTTCTGCTTCTACTGAGATTTTACTTTCTTTTTTTCTACTCTTATCTTAATTAAATATCCTTCTTTTCCTTAATTATGTTTTCTAAAAAGGAGTTTGCTTTACCATTTAGGTCAGTGGCCTGAGAATGAGGGATTCTAATTTAATACCACCTTGCACTGGCAAGGTCTTCACTATGTTTGTGTCCTTAATAGAAAGCCTGGGAGAAATGTTCTTTTGCAAACATTGTTAACAGTTACATCTTGTTAGCAGCAGCAACTGCAATTTCTTTTTTGCTACAGGCAATGCACATGCAGAGAAGAGACCTTGATGTGTATATCCAAAGCACAATTCTGTTCCCAGCTCTGTCCTGTGTGGTCTTGATCAACAGCAACTTCCTCTGTAATAGATGTGTACCTTGTCTACTTAGCTGGGTCTGGAAAGAATCCAGGATAACCAGGATAGCTGAGGCTACCATACACACTCCCTGGCTCTTTGATTCATCCATTTTCAGAAACAAATATTTTGTTGCATAGAAAAGACTGGAAGGATAGATAAGAAAGACATTGTTTTCTTGTAAAAGCCCTTTAATATCAAAGGGCTTGGAATATAGTTGAAATAGAATAAAGGAAAGAGACTGTGGTGGAATCTATTTCTGCTGCCTGTGGTAGAAATCAAAACTTTCTGTGACTTACAAAGTAAAAGGAAAATAATGGTTTTCTCCTAAAAAGGATCTAATACTTTAATTAAGTATTATCAATTGCATTGTTAGATCTATTGGCACAATTACCTTTTAAATTAAAGTGATTTAAGGAATAGACAAATCTTTCTTATTAAGCTAAACAAGTTTCCAAGTACATTTATAGAGAATGTGATGCAAAGACTACACAATAGAAATTTCACCAAAAAGAATTAAAAAGTATCAAAGCAAATAAAACAAAGAGTAATGATGAAAAGTGACAAGTAGCTTAAACCATAAACATCATTAAAATTTGCCTTTGTAACATATCATACATATCATTGCTTTCTTATTTCAATATCAAATTGTGCTGATATTGTCTGAAATTTATTTCATGTTGGCAATTGTGAAACATTCTGACACAAGAAAGAAGTATAGCGAGTTCATTTTTGAGATATATATTTTTACAGTTTTGAATGTGAAGTGTGCATTATTTCATAAATTTCATAAATTCTCTTACATTAGGTACATGCTTCTAAAAAGGCATGGCTTTCCACAGTAGATTTGTGACTTTTTTCTTTAATTTTAAGTTACTTTTCTTAAAGTATTTTGTGAGTAAGTCCCTCTTTCATCCTTTCTCCTTTACCTAAAAATAATTCCAAGAATGAATTTTCATTGCCTGATTCTTACACTGATGCATTTTTTTATTCTGTAAAAATGCAGAAAGTCTGAACTCCAGACACAGCCCTATATCCATATTATGTCGATGCTAGGTTCAACACTTCTAACAGAAAAATATTGAACATTGAAATGTATCATTATAACTCCTAAAATTCAGTCCACAGATCAATTGTTGCACCTCAGTGCAAATTTATCCAGATATAAAATAATAATAGTTTATCTGGAGTGTTTTTGCAACCACAACTGATTCTAAATAACAATCTATTAAAAAAGAAGAAACAACAAAAGCAGATTTCTCTTTCTAGAGGATTTGATTGGCTTCTGGGTTTGTCTTTCTCTTTTGTGATTTTTACACTGGAGACACCCAAATAAATGTTTGAAATTAGATTTTAGATTATAATAAATTAAAGGAAAAATACATACATATAGATATCTTACCTGTTTAGCTTCAGGGCCTTGTAGGTATGAAGAAATGGATATTGCAAAAGTTGAATGAAATGTGATGCAGAGAAGTAAGCAGTTCTGTTTTACTTCACAGATCCTCAGAAAGCTCTAGGAGTTACAGCTTCCTGCTGGTATAAGTCACTTCTGCTTTTACTTTTGAAAACTCACAGTATGGCACTGCTTACTGCATGCTATTTTGGGTGCCCTGAGAAAAACTATGAACACAGGCACTTTTGTGCAAAACATCATAAGGCCTCTCTGATGTTCATTCAGAGTTCAGAATTAAAATGCAGAAGGCTCTAGCAAGCAAAATACAAGCTGATTTTCTTTTTCCTAGTGGAAAAATAAAGTACTCCCTGGCAAGTAACCAGGGTGGTGGGAAGGTAATTCATTTTGTGTGAGAGCATTTTGCAAGTGAAAAGGATATGCCTTCTGTTCAGAGATTAGTCAAAAAAAGAGTGTACAATTTAGAGTAGTCACAAAAGTTAGTCAAAGAAGAGAGTTTCTATAGTCTAGGTTTTGCCCTCTGGCCTTTTTTTCCCACCAAATAATTTAGTTTCAAGAATCATAAAATCTTCATGCTGAGAAAAAACCCACATGCCCAAGATACTGGTTTATCTCCATACATGTTTTTCGAGACATTAAATAAATCCCTTCTCTTTTCTTATAACTGTATACAAAAGTTGACTTTTGTCTCCTAGCTAGTGTTGGGGTTTTATAGTCAAGTGAAAAATGTAATAAAAATAATATAATACTAAATTAAAAAAAAAAAAGAGCAGAAAAAGACCCTAAGAATATTATGGAATAATTACAAAAGAGGCTATAATTTTTCATGGAAATCAACTTCTATTTTAAGTCAGTTTAGAAAATTTTGAGGAATAATTCAATATTCATTGTCCTTTTACATAGAAATGAGGATATTTGGGTGAAAAAACCAACTGTGTGTTACAGTAACACTTCAGTAATTAATATGGAAAACATGTTTATGGTGAGATAATTTGGAGCCTAGTGCTACATCAGGTATAGCTCCAGGCCAAGAAGTTTTCTGAGAAGTCCTAAACGAAAAAAATCAAACATGACATTTTGTCAGACATAATGTGTCCTGTTAATGATAAAACTAAAACTAAAACTAAAAATGCTCCAAGCAAACCATCTCAAGAAAAATTCTCTCTCCCTTCTTCTTCTTCCTCATTCAGTCTCAAAAAATTTAACACCTGTTTCTATGTTGAAATGGAAAACTTCTTGTCTGTACTTTTGTCACATATTTTTTGACTTTTTTTTTTTTTTCCCCTAGAAAGAAAAGAAAATAAATTCTGACCAGTCCTGCAGATCTTACTCAGATATTCAGGAATTTAAGGGCCAGAACACAAGAGATGGTAAATGAGGAAATGTGATTCTTTAGAATATGTAATACTGTAAGACAACACAACCAGACCACGTTGGCAAATCAAAGAACAACAGCAGAGCAGAACATGGTCTGTAAAGGGAACAGTTCTGATTGTTGCAGATGTGAACACTGGTACCTTGGCTAACACTGAATCTCTGTTTACTCTATTTACATCTAGATGTCAAGGTCAAATCAGCTTATTCCAAATAAACACAAAAGCCCTAATATCACAGATTTTAAAACTTGAATGGAATCAGATGGAAGTAACACAGGAAAACTGTCCACCCATCTTATCTATCTTGACAGAGTCAGAAAGACTTATATTCAATAGAAAAGTACTGTGTAAATTATTTGAGCAGCTGGATTTTTGTACGATTATTCAGAATCACTTGTCAGTCTTTCAAGGATGATCTCCTGATAACTTCATCAGGATCATCTCATCCTAATGACTTTAGTACAAATAACATACTTTCTGTATCAGGCTGGAAATGAACATACAATTTGTCAACTTATATAAAGTTTTAACTTTAAGAAGTAGATAGATCAGTTAATTTTTTTTCCCAAATGAAAGCAAACATGATAATATTATACAGCTTAAGGTTCTTAGATGCTACTGTGTTCTTAGTCAACATTATTTAATTATTTATGAAATTATATGTCAAAAACAAGCTGAATGAGAGTTATTTCTTACCTCAAGCAATTTTTGCCTATGCTAGGCAAAACTTGATTGTCTAAAACTTGATGTTATATTTGAGTAAGAAAATTAACATAAACTAAGATCACATTTTCATATCTTCTGCACATTTTATCATGCTTTTTTTTTTTTTTTAAGGATTAGGAATATTTGGTGAGAGCTGCTATTTAGTAAGAATAGTTACATCCTACTATTGATTCATGGTCAGACATCATCTCTGTACAGAGTGAGGTATAGCTAATGCAAAACAGAAAAATGTGAAGGGGAGAAGGATGCCCTCCTAAGATCTGTGGAAATTGAAGTGTAATTGGAATTCAGAGATACGTTACCATTTACCACCTGGAAAACCAGCTTTTTTACCAACTCTGCTTCTCACTGACTTTCTACCAATACAGAAGATGTGACATTTCATTTGCCAAGGTAGATTTAACTAGACATAGATGTAAGAAAAGGGCAAAACCATTGCTGACAGTTGATAAACAAGATATTCTTATTTACTGGGAGTGCTGAGTCTTGTCACAAGACGTAATCTAAGATGTGCCTTGTGAAGCAAACATAAATGAACACTAGGATGCAAACAAAAATGAAAGCTCCTTGGAAATGCTTGTTGAAGAACTGATGAGGGGAACTGGCTGGAATAATGGCCAGGTTTTTGACAAGGTGAAGATAGTAGGTAGCTATAAAAAATAAAACTAGTTGTGTAGTCTACACCTTAAAAAGGAAGTAAAATAAGAAGTCTAATTCACAAAATTATGAGAAAATATTCCTCAACTCAGAAGAAAACACATATTTATTCCCAGTATAATATTCTCATGTGATAAACAGTCTCCACTTCTTTTAGTGTAGATGCCTGTTAATGACCAGCAGGCTTTTTGATATTAAAATTAAAAGGAAATAATTTGGGCTGCCACATATTAAGAAATACCTTTCCCCAGTTGTCTCTTTCCTGATCTCACAGACTATTCTATTTCCTGCAGAGAGGGACCTCAGTGATATGGGAGAATTCAGCAGCCACTCTCACCTTGACTGTTGTCACAGCTTCCTTCCAAGTTGTGTTAAAAGCTTAACATCATCCCACTCCACAGGGAAGACTTGTTGCTTGCTGGCAGAAGAATTAGTAATGCAATCAACTGGACCACTCAGTTTTGAGGGAATATGAGGAGCTCTACTTATCACCTGAGCAAAATCTTACAGGAGATTTCGAAAAGTTGAATGAACTATTTTTTTTTTTTAACCTAAATAAATAAATGAGTTGTTGTATAGACAATGGGGACTGATAATTCCACTTAAACTGTTTGGAGTATTTTCTTTCACTGTCCCTATTGCAATTAAAAATAGTAATTCTATCCATCCAAAACCAAGAGTTTAAATTAGGTGTTTGCTTAAAGGCAAGAACATGACAATAAATTTGGAATTGAAATGTCTATATAATTTAAAACTTGGCGACTGATTAGCCAGTTGTAACAGGATATTTATTAGTTTCTTTTAAAGTCAAATTTCTGTTCAAATATAGTGACCAATCATGCTCACTATATATGGTCATTATATATCTTATGGATATATCTGTACATGTTGTAATGACTGGAAGAAAGACAGTCCTAGGAATTCAATAGAATTAATTACCTCATTGATTTATTTATTTATTTATTAATAAGGAAAATCTATTCCATTTTCCAGAAACTGAATGCAAAATAAAGATGGGAAAACCCAGGAGAATTGTTTGGGTTCAAAAAAAATAAAGAGCACTGTAAAAAAATTTTTGAAGGGGTCATTTTGCATTCAAGGAGGTGTGATCTTTGACATTTGCCTAATTGGACTAATGTCAAAAGATTTCACTCTCTTGGGTTCACTCAACAATCTGGTAACAGACCAAGTTGAATTTACTCATTGAAGGTCAGGAAGTGTGGGGGGAAACAAACAGAACCCATTAGTTCAAGGGAATGATTCTCCCATATTATCTATGCCCAAATCATGGCTCTTATGTTTGGAATTTGCATCAAGCTAAACAGAATTACTTCAGGCTAGGTAAATAGCCAGCACAGCACTGCTAGAAGGTGAAGGTGCTGTGAAAATAGCACACTAGCAATGAAACCATTCATAATATCTTTATCTCTGGAGAGTCCATACTGACTTTGGGGGATTTGGGCTGTTTGTTTTGTTATTGTTGGTATCTTTGCCATTTTTAGGCAGACTTTTAAACAGGGATTCTAATATGTAGCTTTTCCTAAAGCTAGTCTTACCTATAACCCCTTGAGGGAGGTACAGCTCTAAGACAAGCCAAGTGGAACCAACAGAGAAAAGACAAGTGAGGCTTGGAGAGTTTTATAGGCTGAAATGCAAAAAGATACATTTTTTTTCATTCCAGAGCAGTCTCTTGTCACTATACGGAATATACTATGCTGAATTAAAAATTTTCTTTTTTTTTTAATATATTATTTTATTATTATTTCCACTTCTTTAATAATTCTGCAGCTAGAATTCCATTCCAACTAAACCATGTTATAAGTCACAGTATCACCGCTTATCACCGGGGGAATGCTGGAGACGCAGAAGAAAGAGCCAGAGCCAGCTGTGTTCACGTGCAGAGCAAAGGAAGGAAGGGGGCGGACAGCCACCTTCTTTAATTCTTATATACACTATTAGAAATCACTGTTCATTGGAGAAAATCACCTATTCCTCCTTTAACTACAGTGGTCAAAAGAAATGTCCATCAAAGATCTGTGTCCATGGGAAAGGAATGCAATAACAAGATAATTCTACAATAACATAGCTATGTTTATAGAACACTAGTCCTTGAAAACTATCTAGTATAGAGCTAGCTATTTTTAACAGTAAAAATAAGGCGACATCACAGCTTCTGGAGGAGAAGAGAGAAGTTACATGAGTGACTGTAAATTCAAAAATGCACGCATTAATCTACAATACTGAGAGTCTTTTTCATTGAACTATCTGGAATCAGTTTAAAAATAATTGTTTGTCATTTTTATGGTATTTAATTATAATCTTGTGCATTTTTTGCTTTCTATGTTATGATTTTCTTTTCTTCCAAAGGGGAAAATTTTAACGATTTACAACAAAATATAATTATTTAACTGCGTACTTACTGGCATGTGTGCAAAGTTTGTGGAAATGGTGCACAACTGTTGCAGTGCCTCTGGGGGTAGCTGATGGCCCGGCCCAGCCCCACCGTGCTGGAGCCGTGGGGGCTGGGTCCTCCCCCCACGCTGAGGCAGCCGAGGGTAGCAAGCCCCGGGTCGATTCAGGGGCTCCCCGGCCAGGGCGGTAGGTGCAGTCCCCGCCCAAAAGGACAGCTCATCGGTGCCTGTGCCGGTGCAGACAGCTGAGTGGCTGCCGGCGCCCCTGTCAGTCATTGTAATCCTCAGCAGCGATTGGGTCTCTCCCTACTGCCCTCCCCTCGCTTCCAGGATATAACAGACACACACGACAGCCATTTTTCATCTTTACCGCACCCTCCATGGCTCCAGTAATAAAAATCTGCTGGCAATAAGCGGAAAAGAACCCTTCCTCGTCTCTTTACTTCCCTGCTTAAATTAAACCTCTGGCATGAACTAAGCCTAGACTCTGTGGGAGCTCTGATGCAGACTCGACTCTGTTCATCAGAGACTGGGCGAAGCTGAGCCGCTTTTCTCGGGTCACGAGACCACTGCTGAAGGCTCCGAGTTAGTCATGCTTTTTACCCGTGGCACATAACCATTCATTAAAAGAATCTGACTATGTCAGAGAAACCAGACCTTTCCAAAGATGTTTCATTTCTCTTTTACTTTCCTTTCAGCTTTTCTATTCTCAGTGAATACTGTTATGATATAATCCACTCCATTTGGAAAATAATATGCAGACACCTGATTATCTTTTTCCCCTCTGTTTATATTCGCATCACAAGATACAATCAAACAAGAATTAATTCAGAGCAGGAATATCTTTGAGATGATCCCCTGAAGGAATGGAGTTCTCTTATTCTCTTAGTATTAAACGCTGTTTAGATACAAATTTAATGAAATAGGGGATGTCATCTCATCTCTGTCTTTAGCTCAAGGGCTCATGCTGATGATCAAATCCTGAGAGCCTGGATTGGGCTGATATCTGTAAATAACTAGTTCATATTCTCCCACCTGTCTCTGGCAGAGAGGACAGTGCTTGTTATGAGATACAGATCATGTGCAGTACAAGTCAGAATTCAGTGGTGAATTACAAAATATGGTGAAGAATAACAAGACAAATATTTCTTTCCCCATGTTTACATTACACTTATACACTTTTTCACATACATTATCAATCAGCTACAATTGTGAGTTATTCTACTTCTATGGCAAGTAGCAATGTAAGTCTTAGCACACTCATTTACATGTAGAAAAAAATAAGCATGAGGATAGAAAAAATATTAAATGTGACTTTATGAAGAAAAAAACATGACTGTGTCTGCTAAGCCCAGTATCCTGCTGTGTTATAACCTCGCAGTTTAAAAAGTGGTGTAGAAATTAGTACAAGAACTGGAATAAGGATTACATGGTCAGGACATTTATGAAAGAGGCACTTATGCACAAATTTCAGTGGCAGAAGAGTAACCCCATTGGATTAGTTCAGCAAAACTAAATGAAATATTCCAATTTCAGAAATGTCAATGTGTTTTGGTTTGCTTGTTGTTTTGTCGGGGTTTTTTAATTAATCTTCATGACATTTCCATTCCAAAAAAATGAATTAAATCAAATAGAACTAAACAAGATGAAGGATTCTCATCTGAAGAATTCCATAATGTCAACATGTCATCCCATGTCCTACTAGCAAAGTCCAAATTATAGCTTGGAAGACAACTGTGAAAAGTTAAAATCCTTTGAGATGAGCTGCTAGTAAGAATTCAAATATCATCCTTTCTGCCACAAGGGACATTAAAGCAGAATGACAACTTTTTAAAAATTTTTTGTTGATGAGTGCTAAAAAGATTACATGGGGCAAGGTACCCTCACTCTATGCTCCATGGACAACCCTACATCTCTACCTTGTATTGGTGTCTAGGTAGGAAATAGAAAAAATCAGTAGAGCAATTTTTTTGAGCTCTCTGATTTCTTAGAATGAAAAACAGGGCTTTTTTTGGTACACTCTGAGAAAAAGCTTTTCAGCCAGCAAAAATGAAACGAGAAGAACCTTGCTTTGTTTACCACAAGTACCACTGCCCCCCCCTCCTTAATAAGAATTTTCCTCCTTTTATTTGTTTTTATAACTCAGAGGGAAAATGTTTTCTTTTTTTTACATTAAGGTTCAGAGGTAGACTCTTGACACAAGAGAATTTAATACAGTTGCATATAGTTGCATTCTGGGCACAATAATTTAACCTCAACTGTGATTATAATGACACTTATGCTGTGTTGTTTCCTTTTCTGTTTACCTAGAGGAATTTGTGATTGGGGTGCCTGCACCATCTACCCTAGTGATGGGCCAATATCTCCATCCAAATGGAGCTGTTGAAGGGAGAGTGTGCAGTGCAGACCTCAGACTGCAGCAAGTGTCTAGACTTTTATCCAGGGCAGGGACAGACAGCAAGGAAGGGTAATGGCTTTAAGCAGGGGTAATGGCTTTAAAATGAAAGAGGGTGGATTTAGATTAAATATTAGGATGAAATTCTTTACTGTGAGGGTGTTGAGACACTGGAACAGGTTGCCCAGAGAAGCTATGGATGCCCCATCCCTTGAAGTGTTTAAGACCAGGTTGGATGGGGCTTAGAGCAACCTGTTTTTCTGGAAGGAGCCTGTGTTAGGGGAGTTCAAAGTAGATGACCTTAGAGGTCATCCTTCCAACCCAAACCATTCTGGGACTAATTTCTAAGATCTTATGATCTTTAAATATCGAAGACATGGCAGATAGGACAGAGCAACTGCTGCTTGTAAAATGCTCCTATTTGACCTGCGAGCAGGATGGGCAATTGCAAACATACCTCGCTTCATTGGCTTCTGTGTAGATTCTGCCAATTAGACCAGCTGATGCCCCTGATGTGAATCCTACATGAGTAACAGCATGGAAATCCATTGACCTCGAAGAGTCAGAGTCAACCAACAAACAAGACTTTGGGTGACAAAAACTGAGGGAAAAATCAGCCCACTTAATGACATATTTTACGGTAAACTGAAAATATTCACAGAGCCTCTTCCTTTTAAAATCCTCAACTCTTTATGTGTTTTACTCTTTGATACCAAAGACTGTCATGGTTTAAGATATTAATATGGAATTATTTTTATGAATCTGTGTTGTTAAAATCTTTACACACTAGAGAGAGAAGAATGGATATATGTATGTATTTGATATTGTTTGTAGTTGATAGTGTATGTAGCGATGTATGTTATTGATAGTAGTGTGTCAAAGGACAATTAAAATGCAGTAAAACTATAAAACAGATTTAAGGCTGTTCTGGTTTTTGGAAGGGGTTTTTTTTTATGAAATAGCAGAGAATAAGCAGGAAAGGTGTGCAATGATCTTGTGAGTAGCAATTTCACAGTATTTAGGAAACTTTCTGCCAGCTATTGGAGAAGAGAAAAAGATCAAAAGAAAAAGAGGGGGGTTGGGGGGGAACAGCCAGATCTCTTCTCCACAGTTATTCAAAAGTTAAGCCAAAATTTAATATGTGTAGATGCAGCAAGTAGGCTTAGGAGAGAGAATAGAAAGAGATTAAATTAAAACATCCAGTTCATCTTTCCAAGAATAAACCAGCTGGAGAAACTGTGACTGGATTGGTCTGGACAATAGCCAGATGGGGACCAGTCATTCTGGCAGCCAGGAAAAAGGGGAGAGCAACCTATGAGGAGCACAGCAAGGTCCCAGACAGATGAAGATGTGAGTAGCCCAGGAGCAAGGTCAGCCCTGCCTTGGGTGCTGGCCAGCTCACCCGCAGCAAGATGGAGAGCAGCTTGTGCAGCAGTCAGGCTGCTGCCTCCAGGAGACAACCCACCTCCCGTGTAAATGACAAGGCTGTGGGGTTTCACACAGGAAAGGATGTTGATAGGAGAAGGAACAATTATTGCCGTGGGATGACTCTAGTCTTTAGAGAAGGTTTACAGAATCAGGAAGATAAATCCAGCAAGGATGAAATGAGGCACTTAGATTCTGTTGTTTTGTACATAACACTGAAGGTCTACATTTTATACTTTGGGGAGACAACTTTCTCTTTAAAGTGCAAATTCAAATTTCCTAGTATTTTCAAGAGAACCAGTAACATTTGTTTTAGTCCCAGTCTGAAGTTTGATTTCTCCTTAGAGAACTTTAAAGTAGTATTCATATTATTATTATTGATATTAAACTAATTAAAATGTTTGATCTTTATTTCACAGGGAAAAAAATGAAACCTTTTTCAGTGTTCAGATAAAAAGTCTGGCATAACTTTCATTAGTATAGTACTGTAACTTATTGCTGTTACTGTTGTTTTGATTTCAACATGACAAATTAAAATCATACTTAAAATGCAGCCCTAAAATAGTACTTTTGACCATTTGGCAAAAGTTTTCTCCGTATTATATTTTTTTGTGTGTAAAGTTAAAGCTGCTGTAAAGGTTAAATCTTCTATTCTCCTTAAAAAAAATGCTATGCCTGTATCCAAATGCAGATTTGAAATCTGAAAGTTTGCACCATAAAACTGTGGAAAGATGCATGTGAGAGAGGAAAATTGAGTTCATACTCTAGAAACTAAGATCCATGGACAATATATACGTAGCTTCTTTCACATGTACCAGTATACTAAAGGTATAAGGCAGGGTTTACCTACCTGGTTGCACTTGTGATCTTATATGATTGTAGGTAACCTCAGAAAATTGATCTACTTTGCAATAAAATGACAGTCACTGGAGTAGTGATTAGTATAGATTTTTATCTTATTGCTCATCTTCATTTCAGTGATGACTGCTATATGTGCTAGAAAGCTAAACATGTCCTGGTATGCCTGGCCCCTACCTGCTGTGGAGGATTCTCTGGTGTTGGAGGCTGTCTGGTCAGAGACTGGAAGATCACTTAAACTGGTATGAAAACAAATATCAGAGCTAAATTTAATAAACAGTGTAGCCATAGCTATATAGTTCTGTACTACATTATATCGACTTGCCTTTTATTTTCTTCATCCATTAGTATCTCAAAAACAGCAGAGATTAAGCTGGACTCTTAGAACTGGACTCATAGAGTAAGTTGGACTCTTAAATCCAAATTTTGTTTCAGGTCTTTGCTGTTATCTGTCTGGACTGTATGAAAAAAAGTAGCCATTTCAATTTTACAGCTTGTAAGTTTAAACTATGTTATGGAAAACAGAATCAAATTGTATTTGCCATTGTAAATTCTGTATTAAAAGTATGCTCCAGGCCTGATCTGCAGAGAATAATTTCTGTATAGTATCTCACATGGCTCTACATTAATTTAAAAAAAAAGGAATATCTACTGTGCTAGAGTCTACCAAGACAATCAGTTTATCAGGTTTCCATTGTCAATGACCTAGTGTCTGACTTTAGAATTGTTAGTCAGTCAGTAGTCCTATAAATGCCCTATAAATTGACTACATCTTTTTAGGACCACCGTTTTCAGAAAAGCAAGCTCATCCTTAAAGCTCTGTAGGATGATGTCATTGTTTGTAATATGCTATGGTTGTTGTGTCGAGGAAATATCACATGCGCTAGGACTTACCAGGCTTTGCCTGGATTAATCTCTGAAGATTTTTTCTTAGCTTGTTTAAACATAAAAAAGTTATCCAATGACCAGTTTAATAATGACCTGATTTTGCTTTTTACTTTGTTTAGCTTTGTAAAATTGTGTAGCTGTGTCTACATATGCATTCATGCAGATAGCAATATGCACTTTGGTAGCTGCTTTATATCTATATTGAGCAGCTGTATTTGATACAGAATGAACTATCTATGACCCTGGAGAGAAATGCTGCACAGAGGAGGGGAGGCACAGGAGAGACCTTAAAATTATGGGCATGGGATGGTACCAGAGATGACATGCCACTGTTTATGAGTAGAATGTAACCTGGTAACCTGGCTAAACAGGTAAAACATGCCATATGTAGTGCATTTGAATGTGACATGGTCCTGCAGACCAATGAAGAAAGATCAAGGTACTACAAATTTAAAAACCAAACAAAAACAGCCTCAGGCAGTGAGGGGGAAGATGTTATCCATACCAATAGTTAGCTGCTTCCAGTGAAGGGCTACAGATGCTGATGCTTCAATGTAAAAGTTCCTTCAGCTCACACTGAAGCTACTGACCTCAGCACACCGCAAGGCACTACAAGAGATAAATACTTCACCAAAAAATAAAGGGAGCATATGGGAAATTTGAGCATATTATTTTAATTGTCTATATTTTGAGCTACAACTTATTAATGTGGTAACTGAGATAATATTAGTTATTATTTCATTTGACTCTTGAGACTAACTTGAACAAAAATTTCTTGATTTTGAAGATCATATGGGTTTTTTGCCCTGTGTGTATAACATGATTTGAGACCAATTAATTTAGAGGAATCTAAGCAACCCATTTCACAAATTGGATGCACCAAACTGATAGCACAAGTTTGCATTTATTACAGTGCTTTGGAATTTGAGATTCTTTGTTCATCAGACAAGTTAATATTTGCCTTATAGCACAAGGTTTTTGGGGTATTCAAGCAAAAAAAGGAAATTCTGACAAGTAGTTATATGTCTGTTCAGTATTCTGAACATAGTAAAAAATTATTTAGTTCGGACACAGACAAACACAATACAGATAATAAATGAAAAAGACAGTGTTGCCTTCTCATTTTAGTTACGAAATTCAAGAGGAAGATTTAAGATGGTGTTTATAACTTCAGTTTTGCAGTCTCTTCCTAGGTCAAAGCATATGTTCTGTATGTTCAATTATTCAAATGAAAAAAGTAAATTTCATTAATTTAATAACTCCAATTTTATTATTTTAAGCACTAAACTAAGTTCTCAAAAAAAAAAAAAAAAAAGGTATGCAAACCACATATGATGTCAATTGGCTGAGGTGTAAATAGATGATTTCTCCTGGATCATGAAACTTTCAGGAACCTATATTTGTAGGAACATGAGCATTCAAATATTTGATCTTCAACACAATAAATAAATTAAGCATGTAGTCTAGTAAAGATATTTCCAGAGGAATTTAGTTGACTTTTTTCCCTAAGTGCCCAAAGAGCTTCTGACACACACACCACAGATCATTTTTTCTCATTTGATTTATCTGACTAAACAGATACAAAGGTATGTAAAGTATTATATGCCATTAGGATTATTTCTGAAAGACTGCCTTCAACAAAAGGATAAACAAAGTATACAGAATAATACCTTAAAATTAATCAAAAAAGGTAATAAGTCTTTCTCATCTTTGTTTTTTTAATGTCACATGACATAATATTTACAAATTATAGTTTAGTACTTTTTATGCATAAACTTTTACAATCGTTCTTAAAAAAAGAAATATAGAAAGACAATGTAGAACTGTTCAAAACATAATTTGCAACTATTAAAATTAGCACAAGAGTATTAGAAGAAATAATATTTCTTCTGTAGAGGTCAATGATAAGACATTTCATTTTTAGTTGTATTTGACTTTCTGCCCTTTTGGCTTCAGATATGAATACATTGCCACAAACCAATTCACTCTTTCCTATTACATCTTTACCATTTGATTTTATTTCATAAAACCTTCAAATTACTGGAAATGTAATCCTGTGAAAAAATAAGGACACTTTAAGAAATAAATGTATTCTGAAGTACTATCTCAGTAGGTGAATAATATTATTAGTTTTTCATGCTATGCACAGTAATGTCTAGGAGACTCTAACAAATAGTATTTTCTTTGTGTTAGGTAATGCACATACAGTACATACAGAAAATAAAAGTTCCTTCAGTCAAAAATATACATACATACCCTAAATATTTCAATTAAAAATGAGGGGTTATAATACTCCTTTTAAAAGTTGTTTGATATTCATAACTTAAAACCAGTATGTCATCTGTATGTGATCTATTAATTTTAAGCATAATCAGAAAATTATCCCAAAACATAATTTTCTTTCAATAGTAAAAATAAAGCTTGGAAAAATTTATATGTTCATACCAGAGCCCTTCCAATGCAAAGAAATTATCATCTTTGAATTGACCTGTGTCTGTGAGTCTGAAAAGCTGGAGATTTTCTAAGAGCATATGTTTGCATAAGAATTTGAATATTCTGTTCAGTGACCCTATCAGACCAGAAACAGGTAGAAAATATTGAGATCTCAGCTTCTTTGTATTGCCATTCAGGAATTATAGGTACCAGTACAAATGAAAATCAGATATTCACAGGTACTTTTAAAAGCAAAAATTTGTGTACTGTGCCTGCTTTGTATAGTTCTTGATTAATTCAAATTACTTTCTTGTCTTACAGAAAAAAAAAGTATTCTAGGTCTTTTATACACATTAAATGCATTTTGGCTGTATTTAACTGTGTTTCTAGTACACTGGTCATTTATGCCAATTTTGTACCAGTACTTTGCACCAACCTGTTACACCAAGGTGCATTATTCTTATTCACTTAATGCAATATCCAGCATTCTATATCTAAACTCTAATAAATGTAACAAGGATAATTACTTACAACAATCTTTAAATATATTTTTGCACAACATGCTTTCTTCTGAGAATATTTATGACCACAACTTTCAAGGGAACCTAAAATATGTTCAGCAGAAAGTTGGAATAGATGCAGTATCAGTACAGAAGTCCTTGCAGAAGGATTGAGATAGCCACATTGAATGAGAAAAAGATCTAGCTAGAATACAAGACAGTTTTCAACAATTTGTAATGCAATCAGTCCAGAAAGTTACCAAAATGAAGTAGTGAGGCATTATGAGGTCACATGATTCTCACTTCTCTTTTGGAACTATTCTTATCAACAGCCTGATCCTTGGGTGGTTTTAGGTTTCTCCAAGATTATCTTGAAGACAAAGAAAGGTAAAAAACATTTCCAACGGAGCAGAGTAGATGTGGAAGAGAGAAAAGTTTTTTCAAATTGTGATATCACTTCAGATTGACCTGAATAACTGAAGCCTTTCCAAAGAGTGAGCAAGTAGAAAGTATGTGGCATAGTTCTCTCTACTACAGCAGGAAAAGAACTCTGCACAAGTCACAATGATCAGCTAGTTTGCACTTCTTGAAGAAGTGAAGAGCAAATTAGTATTGGAGAAAATAACTCAAATAAAGTTTAATATGTAAAAAAATAACAACTGAAAGTTTACTATCAGACCTGTAACATCAAAGATTTGGGCTCAGAATTGTTCTATTTCTTGTTTTTAGAGAACGTACATTAGCAGTTCAGGGGCTGGAGTGATTTCCAAAAAAAGTATCATAAGGCATTTGGCCCGAAACACAGAGTCTTCCAAAGTATAACAAAAATAAATAAATGAATACACAGATCTGTGTGGAAAGCATTTACTAGAAAAGAGCAACACTGCTAGGTATTACATATCAGTACAGATATATCCAAATTGTAGTACATTCAAATTCTTGCTCAATTTAAAACAGTAAAGATTGATAAATGGTTGCAATTGTTTTTTGAGTCTTTTTCCAGGCTTAAAAGAAAGTAGCCAATGGAACAAGATAACAAAGAGTACCATCAAATTCATGCCATCAAATTTATCCAACGTGAGAGAAATAATAATATTTTATAAGCTAAAAATCAACAATATAATAAAGGAAACAAAATCAGCTACATAGTAAAATACATTGAAATGAAATATGACTTGACATTAAATTGGAAGGCTGAAAGCTGGTAATTATTTTTAAATATGGCACCAAATTAAGAAACAGTTGGTATTTGTAAAGAACAGATGCCAAAGATCATTATTATAACCACTGGCAATATTGTATCTTATAATATGCAATATATTAGCACAAAATAGTGGGGAAGGAAAAGTAAACCTGTATTGAAAATACTCACAGTTTTATGGGCAAAAAAATGTCTTGATTAATATTAATCGAGGTCTTAAAAATATGACACATGGCTTAAGTAATCTAAAAGAGTCATACTTTGCTCATAAAAAGATAAAGTAGAATAAAAGTCCACCAAACCCTCTGAATAAAGAAAGAAGTATAAAGAACAGTTAGAGTGACACCACATTTAATGATAAGTGGAAAAGAGATTCTCACATCTGCAATGGAGCAGATGACAAACATCATTACTGTGAACATCCCTATCAGCATCTAAGTTACACGCACATTTGAACAGTACAAAGGTACTACTCCCAGTGGGAGATGTCACTGCCTGCTTCCAACCACGGAAAAGAACAATGTTTCATGTACCCTGTTGTAAATATAGTGTTTTGGAGTCCACGGGACATTCAATGGAGACATTAAAGGAAGGATATAAAAATTTAAACTGGTAAAGTATCTAGCTCACAGCTTAGGGAGCTGATACATAAAACAGGAAGAAATTACTTGCCCCCAAAAAATACACATACAAAACCTCCATAAGAGTTTCTGGAAATAAACAAATCAATGTTGTTTAAACACAGAATGTGTTCCTCAGTCATACTGGGGTAGATCAAAGGTAGAGAGGATTGGTTTTGTTTTGGCCTTTTTTTCCTGGGGTAAAAGGACTGTCAAAAGATGGGAGACTAGAAGAGCTTTGAGAAATATATTCTGAGCATGGTCCATCTTGATCCTCCTTTCTATTTTTTGCCTTTTTGTCTCCCTAACACGGGTTTAGATAATAAGATAATAGCTTGAGAAAGGATGCACCTTCTTTTTGTTAAGGATAGCAGCAATAACTTCAGTACATAGATTAGCAAAAGAGATAAATGACAAGCCTGGGATTCTCAGGCACTAAAAATATCTTCTACAGCTTGTACTTGACTTGGTAGTCCCAAGTTTGTGTTTTAATGTTGCTGCTTATTATACTTATATTTTATTTTCTCCTTTCCTACCATCTAATAAGGAAACTGAAACTGCAAGGATAAAAAAGACAGAGAGGGAAAGACATACATAATGTAATTCATACAAAAGTACTCTAAGTGGCTCAATTAGATATAGTTTTGACATATGGGCTAAATTAAGACTTTAAATAGTGCAATACATCTTTTAATGCAAAAGAAATAGTATAAATGGGACTCAATTAATGAGCGGAAAATGTAAAAGACATTCTGGAAAAGCTATAAATTGCTTACTAAAATAAACCAGCAAAATTAATATATAATGACTCTTGAAGCTCACTGTCATGTCCTCTTAACCACAACATCCATCAGAAAAAAAAAAAAAAAAAAAAAAAACAAACATGCTTAGACCAGGTTATTTTACTTATTGAAGCTGCATGAGTGAACACGCTGATGAGGATAATTGAAAGTCTCTAAAATTGCCAACACAGAGGTAAAGCAGGATTTCAGATAAAAAAACCCCAAAACTTAGTCCTTCCAAGCCCCATGCGTTCACACATGGCTCCCTGCTTCTGAAGTAAAAAAGAGGCATCTATCAGCAAGGCATGAATCCTCAGGGTGAGGGGATGGTTTTTGGTCTCTGCTCCTGCTCCAAGCAGGGCCTGCCTGCCTCCCAAGTTGCTGCTCCTGCAAGCAGAACTGGCCTGCAAATGGATGGCAGAGCAATGGCACAGCGGGCAGCCCTGCGGGAAGGGGGAAAGGCAGGCAAAGGTGGGCAAGGGGCAGGTCCCTGCCCCATTCACTGGCACTGCTGTGCCAGTTTTCCTTCCCAGGAGGAGAACAAGGCAGCAGGATGCAGTGTTGTGTGTTTAGCCACAAAATGATTAAGACAACACAAGTTTTTATTTCCTTTCCTGTAACTGTTGATATTACCGCTATTGCCATCTTCTGAGATAAATAATTCATTTCAGGCTTCAGCAGTTTTATTTCATGCTCACAGAGGAAAAACTGATGAGGTGTTGTGATTATTTATATTACTGCTGGGGATGGTGACTTTAACACTGATGTTCCAAACCAATGTGTAGTTCTGCTTTACAAAAGCTGCATCTGATAGTTACCATGTCAGCTTTGATTAGTGAGCTACCATTTAGCTCCTCAAAAGCAGCAATTATAATCTTTTTTGTTCTTATTAGACTAATATGAATAATGCAAAATACTAAGATGATTTCCGTTCTTTGATCTACTTGTATGGAGATTTTTTTCTTTTTACAGTATTTTTAATTACTTCTAAGACAACCTGGCCAAGCATACAACTAATGCTCTACCACTTTCAACAGTGCCCTAGACTCAAATGAAGATTTTGTATTGTTACTTATTTGGTGTCTGCCATAACTACAGTTCTAGGGTGGATTTTTTTCTCTTTTCCTTCTTGGTACTTATCACATTTGGTACTTTCTGATTATCAATTTATATGTCATTTACTATAACATTCTTTTTGAGGTTGCTAGCTTGTCTTCAAATATTTATATTTTCCCAATTAATTCTTTTTTCCGTTGTCTTTTGCACACTGTTGGAATTAGTCATCTTCTGATATTTCAGAGGGGCAGGAGAAAACAGAAATTACATCATTAGAAGTAAACCAAGCACAATATGTCCCACTTTCAAACTCCTATTTGTGATCCAAAGGGTCTTTAGTTGAAACTTGGCAAATGATAGAGGAAGCTTCTTCAGAGAGGGAATGTGGGCCATGGCCTTTAGTAACTTCCGATGACAATACACTTTGATATTTGTCTTCAAATAATTTCAGATTTGACAAACTCATATTTTGACTAAAATTTATCAAGAAGAAATATTCACATAATTTCTATTCATCTTGTAAATCATTCTGCTTACAGTAGGCGTTGCTGGTACTTTAAAGTGATGGTGTCTTTGGCAAAGAACACAAGGGATATTGTGGGGAGGGAGGGATGAAGGGCAGCATTTTTGCAGTGATACTCTAGGAGATTTATACATTTAGAGACAAACATGGCAAATTATGTGGTGACATTCTTGGATATGTTATCATCTGGAAACAGAACTATCAAAAATCAAATACTCATGATAAGCCTATGGAAACATGGACAAATGCAGGTCTTCATGTATACATCCTGTTTCTATGAGCTATAGATATCTTTCTCCAGAGTAAAGACCAGGCTGCATATGTATATTTGCTTTCTTATAACTGCATCTATTCAGAGGCCTGAAGCTTTTTATGTCTAGTTTCTCAGTACCAGTTTAGTTGCATCATTTTTCTTTGGTTACAGTTAAAAAATTTCACATATAAATCAAATGTGCATTTTTCTGTTTGCTATGGGAGCTTCATCAAACTAACTAATATAAATATTAATTTTAGTCATTTACACAATCCCAGGGATAAACAATGTAATGATTTAGATATAAGTTGGCAGTGTGGCAAAACGTGATTGAGAGCAAATATTGGAATCAGACTCTTGAATAGAGAGAAAAGACAAGCTTTTTCAGGAAATTTAAAGATCAAAATAAAGGTAACATTACAAGCAAACTGGTAGAGATAGATACAGCTCATTACATCTGAATGCTTTTGAATCACCTAGGCAATAAGTTTATGCTATGGATAAGGCTATAGGTACACAGAACAGAGGAAAAGCTCATCCTGCAGAATATTTTGGAAAGCCTACACAGTTATTGTGGTGTTTAATAAAGAAGAGCCTAATCCTGAAAAGGCTATATATGACTTCTATATATGACTTCTTTAAAATACTGAAATCTGCTAAGAACATGGAAAAGAAAAGAGAAACAATATATGAAGGAATGGGATAAAGTATGCACTGTGATCTTCATAGGCAAGACAAAAAATAATGAATGTCATTCTATATGAGACAGCATGAGGACAGATATCAGGGGAATAAATTCAGCAGTGAGAATAGGTAAATGTTACTTCTTGTTTATAAACTGGTAGGCATCGAGTTCTGGTCATTTATACAGGAGTTCACAATGTGATATAGGAAAAAATGTTTGAGGTGATGGAGGTCTAGATGCAGGAGAGAAGATATGTAATAACATTTGGCTTTTAGGCCAAACTATTGAAACATCTGTCAACAATGTTTTAAGTTCAGCTGATTCTGCTTTTCTGTAAAGGAATGATCTAATGATGCCTTAAGGTCCATCCCAGTTTTATTATCTATGATACCAGAGGCCTGGGATATGAGATTATCTTAACATCATGTCTTTTAATGTCAAAAGACTGCCAGAACAATTTGGTCCAAAATTCAGTTTTCAACAATGTAATAATTGTCCTTAGCCAAACTTTCTACCTATTATCCAACAGTTAAAGATTGATTTATACTGCACGGATGAACAGATTTTCTGTCTTCAGTAGTTTTTAAACCCGTTGAATGAAATGTGGAAAGAAGTATCTTTTCTTTAAAAATGTATTACTATATATTTCCCTGAAATATTTTGAATCTTCTTATGTCATTGGCCTCAGAAAGTGGGTTTTTTTGTCCTTGTTCTTGTGCCTTTGTAAGATCTCATGAACAGCAGATAACCTGGCACCAAAACTGGTATAAAGACAGTGATTTTGATTTGCACTAGTGACTACAGCAGCTGGACCTCATATGAAACTCTGTTCCTGTCCTGACTTGATTTTAAAATCTGTAAAAACATAACACTTTCAATTCTTGCTAGATCATGAAGACAGTCTAGCAAGGGCTAACCTCAAGTTTTATGTTTACATGCAGTCTTGGTTTCTTAAAATCAGTGAAATTGAACAATCAATATTTTTTCTTCCTTCAGAGATTTTATTTCAGTTCTGGATTAAAATTAAATTTAAAATATTCCTGAGGCTTCCAACCCTGGCCATCAAATAGAAATTACAGTTTTAGGAGTTTGTCAATACATGAGCCATTCACTCCTACATAGAATTAAGTAATTATGCCAAGTCAACCAAACAAAAGAAAAAGCTGGGAAATTTGCTTCATGTATTCACAAAAATACATCTATTTTTACACCACTGAATATCTGAGAGTGGAGTAGTGATGTCAGAGCATGAGGCTGACTGTTAATATGCAAGTAAGTTTATCCATTTTAAACAAAAGACCTTGCACTACTCCCAAATGCTTTTTTTGCTCTAAGATAAATAGCCTAATTGCACTTTTGGAATATCCTAAAGTGCTTTACATCAACAAAAGTTACTATCACAGGTATTTGAGTGAATTTTTACTTCACACTGAATTATTATTTATGTCATCCCTGCAGATATATGACTCCTCTACAACATATTTTCATTAAGATTTAATAGGTTATTCCTAATGAGTTGGCTTCTGTCTTTCTTTGCAGTTTTTTTTCCCCGTAGTAAAACTTGTTACAAGAAAAAAACCTGTATTTTTAAAATAGTGGACCTCAGTGATATTTTTTTAGCAAAGAGTGTGTTTCTGATCTGTTAGCTGAACAATACTTAGGAGATAATATCTCATAAAGGTTGGAGTACTCTCTATTTTTCATGTGGTAGTATAATAAGAAACAACATGACAAGCTGGGAGGAAGAACCTTGAAGTGATAGCTACCTGCATAGAAATGAAAAATGGAGGGAAAGAAGTTGAGTGACCTTGCTCTGTCATATGTGTGTCATACTGCCAGATCAATGGTCAATTCCAGCTGGACACAGGCACTTGCCTTAGTGACCTCAACTTGCTAGTGTTGGTGGGAGTCAGTTACTACTGCAAAGAACAAAAAGGAGAGGTGGACTGATGATAAATAGCAGAGAATGGAGGGAGAAAAAAGAAAACGGTTGGATAGAAATCTCCAGACAGCATGAATCCTTGGAGAAGAACTGTTGGCCCAGTGAGTGTCATATTTGCTGAAGTTTTTTCCTTTCCTTTCCTTTCCTTTCCTTTCCTTTCCTTTCCTTTCCTTTCCTTTCCTTTCCTTTCCTTTCCTTTCCTTTCCTTTCCTTTCCTTTCCTTTCCTTTCCTTTCCTTTCCTTTCCTTTCCTTTCCTTTCCTTTCCTTTCCTTTCCTTTCCTTTCCTTTCCTTTCCTTTCCTTTCCTTTCCTTTCCTTTCCTTTCCTTTCCTTTCCTTTCCTTTCCTTTCCTTTCCTTTCCTTTCCTTTCCTTTCCTTTCCTTTCCTTTCCTTTCCTTTCCTTTCCTTTCCTTTCCTTTCCTTTCCTTTCCTTTCCTTTCCTTTCCTTTCCTTTCCTTTCCTTTCCTTTCCTTTCCTTTCCTTTCCTTTCCTTTCCTTTCCTTTCCTTTCCTTTCCTTTCCTTTCCTTTCCTTTCCTTTCCTTTCCTTTCCTTTCCTTTCCTTTCCTTTCCTTTCCTTTCCTTTCCTTTCCTTTCCTTTCCTTTCCTTTCCTTTCCTTTCCTTTCCTTTCCTTTCCTTTCCTTTCCTTTCCTTTCCTTTCCTTTCCTTTCCTTTCCTTTCCTTTCCTTTCCTTTCCTTTCCTTTCCTTTCCTTTCCTTTCCTTTCCTTTCCTTTCCTTTCCTTT
>VZRZ01005014.1:92176-110430 GCA_013398175.1 Climacteris rufus | reverse complement strand
TCCTTTCCTTTCCTTTCCTTTCCTTTCCTTTCCCTTTGTTTTTCTGACAATAAGCACATTTCACATTTATGTACAGCCTACCATGCTATCTGACTTGTAAAAATAAGACTTATTCTGATGAAAGAATAATTGAATTCAGCATTTACATGTCTCTAACACAGAAGTCAAACAAAGTAATAGCTTAGCAGTGCACAGCTACTCTTCAAAGAAAAGGAAACTTGCTCTGCTAATTGACTAAAGATCATATCAAATACAAGATGAAATAGCCAAACTCTCATTCTGGGTTTCAGTAGACTGTGGGTCTTTTTGAACTCCAGCATTTTCAGGCAGATGAATGAATAATAAATTTGTCCCAATTTTCTACTTGTCTAATCTGTCCATTGTGGGTTTGATCCAAAGTAGAAACTTCACAATTAGAATACTTTTTACATGAATTCCATTTTAAAACAAGAACAGAAACCAAGGAATGTTGCGGTGACCCAGCCCACCTTGGGGCTGAGTGCCATGCAGTGGGTGGAATTCCCCACCCAGGACTCCAACCCTGAAAGCGGATCTGAGGGCGAGGCCCAAGTCCAGGGCTGACACCCACTGTGTGTCACTCCCGCAGCATCTCCTCCCTCCCTTCCAGAAGCTTCACTGTATTACCGGGCTGCCTGTTATTACGGCTTATCCCGGCTTAGACGCAGAACAGAGGAGACGGAGTCAGAGCTTGTTCAGAGCAAAGGGCGGAAGGGGGAGAACCCACCTTCGTTTAATTCTTATATACACTTTTAGAAATCACAGATCATTGGAGAAAATGAACACTTCCGTCTCTAACTATATTGGTTACAAGAAATGTCCATCAAAAGGATCTGTGTCCATGGGAAAGGAATGTAAAAAGATAATTTTTACAACAGCATAGCTATGTTTACNGTCCATGGGAAAGGAATGTAAAAAGATAATTTTTACAACAACATAGCTATGTTTACAAAATCTCGTCCTTGAAACTGTCTAACAGAGAGAGCTATCTATTTTTTAACAGTGAAAATGGGCAACATCACTGTTCCTTTCTCTTCATTGGTTCAAACCCCTTATGTTTAATAATGTAGCCTATTCTTTATGTATGAAGTGCTGGAAGGTTCTGTTCGGTTCGGTTCTCTATTGGTTGGTTTGTATCTGTTCCTCCCCTGATATGTTATGATTTGTTCCCTGTTGCCTCATGTCCTTCCCTTATTGGCTTTCTCCCTTGCTCCGCTCTCTCTCCAAACCCCTTTAAAAAGTGCTGTCACCCCTTCCCTAACGCCTTTGACCGACCGTCTCCCTTCTGACCACACCCCCTGCCCTTCGGGGTGGAAATAAAGCCGGGACTAAAGACACAGCAGAGGCCCTCTCTCTCTCTTTTACCCTCGCTGATTTGCTAGGCAACACCACTGCTGCAGCCTGCCTTGCCTGCCTTCTCAGGCAGCCCGACGGGTCTTTGGTAGCCACGCCGCATGGACATCGGACCTTGTCGCTTGCCGAGGCCACCGGGCGGTTAGCGGCCAGAGCGACAAAGGAACAATTCAATATGTGAATACTTAATTGCTTCTTCTGCATAAATTGAAGGCAACTCCAAAAGGAGTGATCTAGCCTAATGAAGAATACAGTGATGCTAAAATTTAATAAAAATATGTTTATATTGTTAAAGATAGTGATAAAGATGTAAAGAATAAAGAAATGAAGATAAATGTATAGTTAAAAAGATAAATATATTATTACACACACTTCTATAGTAGTTTCCTTTTCCCATGTGTATCCTATGGGAAATCTCCTGGGGACGATTCTTAACTCTATTTTAATGTCCAAGGCAGGTTCTAATACTAATATTTTAAAATCCTTCACATTTTCAGCCTGCTTTAACATTGATCTCTAATTCTGCCTTGCTTTCCACTCTCTTGAACATGACTTTCAAAAAGAATATTTCATTTCAGCATAATAAAAGGCTTCCCACTTGAATACTTTATATTGAACAAAATACCTATCCATGTAATTGTGCTGCTGAATATAATCATAAAGTTCTATACATGCTTGTTGGGTTTCTCTAATTGAGCAAATATGAGTTAGAATGAACAAGGGCTATAGTCTTCTTCTAAAATGTTGTTATGGGTGATTGACACATTATATCTTTGACTGTCACTTGGTCTCCTCTCTGGTGGTTATTCCCTTTTTTCTCCACTCACTAAATACAGACAACCTGATGTAGCACTGGGAGATTATGCCCTCTGCCAAGCAGCATGTTTCTGCCCTGGAGGAAGCTGAATAGTACATCTGAGACAGTTAGGAGGACAGATCAAAATCTATGCTCTTGCTGGGTTGCCAAGGGTACTTACACGCTCATCAAGCAGATGAGGGATTTGACTATGTTATATTATTTTTCTTGTAATGACCCTTTCTCTGCCTGTGCAAGCTTCAACTCTATCCTGCTCTGCATTCAGTTTTGTGGCAGAGCTACGTTTAGGCTTATATAAATGAGAGTTATGGAAATAAAGTAAGCAAGAAGACCTTGGAAATATATAGACACATGCAAATGTACACGTATGTGCTTACACATATACACTTATTTGCATCCAAAATCAATATTGCTAAGATTTGTTACTTTCTGCAAACAGGAAAAACAGCATTTCACATATTTTGGCTTGAACAAGGCAAAGATCAGTTAACTAACAGTTTGGATTAAAGGCTAAGATGCACGAGTCATGCCGAAGTTGTTTGCCTGTATCCTGTAAGTAGACTGTTATCAGTGTGAGCAGACCTTTGTCTGTATTCATTTTTATTTACACTGCTAGCCTTTTTTTGCCAAGTCAAATAGAGTGGTAAATAATAAACTAACTTTTTATTGTATGAGAAGAGAAGTAACATCAGAATCTTGCTGGAGAAGTAAAAGCCCAGTAAGATGAAGTTTTCATTTCTTCTAAAAGATAGACTCTAGAAGCACAAGGAAAAATAAAAATGTTTCTGAAAAAAAAGAAGCAGCTACAAAGGTGGGGGGGGGGAGGAGGGTAGGAGAGGGTCAGCCCTGCTGAGGTAAAGGTTCATTTTCCCAAAAAAACACCAGCTCAGCAAACAGCGGCAGATGTCACCCTGACAGGAAAAGTGGCAAGTGGCCATCTCAGCTCTGCTTGTAACTTCTTTCACAAGAGTCAAGCTGCTTTTCCCACTCCATTCAGCATGTTTGTGAGTGCTGGGTTTGTTCAGAAGACAAAAAACAGCAAGAGCTCTAGAATTCAATAGAAGGTCAGAATGACAATCTTTTTTTGTGGGGTTGGGCTTCCTTTTATACTTTGACATCTGGAGCCATTACTAGAGCAAATTAGAGCAATTCAAATCACCAGCAGGAAAAAGTGGGGTTTCTGTTTTTCATACATCAGAGCTACAAATTTGAGAACAGGAACTGGGGCTCCTGACGACTCAGCATAGCAATAAATTTGCCACACTTGCTTTACAGATTCATACGGCAACAAGTGTAATCAGCGATTAAGCTAAATATGTCCACCCTTCAGCACAGCCTCCACAAAAGGAATAAATAATTAAACTGATGGGTTTGCACTTCATTTTCAGCCTGTTACAGCGTGAAGTACTAACAGTTGCAAGGCAGCATGCTGCAGAACACAAAGCACACCTCTTACCGTCTGGCATTTTAATATCAGTGACTAATGTAATTATTTTATATTCCATACACCACTAAATAATAATGTGTATTTTACTTGTAGGTAAGTATGTAGCCTTCTTAGTCTATTTAGAACATTAAGTCACTTACAGATGTTAGATATTTTGAATATTTGTTCCACTTTAGTGTTCATTTTTTTTTTCCCATTTCCCCCTATACTTAAATAGAAAGAAATTCTTTCTACTGCCTGCAAACAGGAGAGCTGCACAGTTAATGCATCTTCTAGGTACATTAGCTGCAGGCAAAACCCGGTCTTACACATGTAATCTATACTTGTTAGTGGGACTCTGTTCAACAGTAAAACAACTTATTGTGTCAGATTGGACTGAATCCCACTTTCAAGATACTTTCACAGGTTTTATTGTTAAAATCTTTCCCCTGTAGGAATTCAATTTTCGTTTTGATTGCATAACCTTTTTTTTTTCACAAAATATACCTTGCTGTGATTCAAACAGAAAAAGACAATGCATCTTGATGAGGCTGAGCAGAATTGTATGTGCAATACCAAGGTCCTGCTTCATTAATAGGAAATATCTGAATATCAAAGATATTATGCCACCCTCTGTTAACTCAGCATTTTCAAAACCATCTCCTTCAGGCACCAATCTCACCTTCAGGCTGAAAGCCTATTCTAAGATGTCTGACACGTTGATATCCGGCTGATGGCCAGTAGATAATGCCTTTTAGTTGTAGTGCTGAGGGGACTTAAGGGACTTAGACTATAGACACACAGAATGGCTTAGTTTGAAAGGGACCTTAAAGACCATCTAGTACCAACAACCCCCCTGTCATGGACAGGGACAGCTGCCACTCAAACAGATTGCTCAGATCCTCATCTAACCTGGCCTTGAACAGGGCCAAGGATGGAGCATTCATGGCTTCTCTGTGTAACTTGTTCCAGTGACTCACCATCACCACAGTAAAAAAACGTTTCCTAATATCTAATCCAAACCTTCCCTCTTACATTTAGAAACCATTCTCCCTTGTTCTATCATTACATACTCTGGTAAAAAGTCCCTTTCCAGTTTTCTCATAGGACCCCTCTAGGTACTGGAAGGCCACAATCTCTGGTTGTTCTTTTCCACACTGAACTGCTCCAACTCTTTCAGCCTGTCTCCATCCCTCTGATCATCTTCATGGCTCTCCTCTTCATTGTGTTGTTTCTCTCAAACTGCAGAATTTTTCACCAACTATTATAGTTTTGGAGAGCTCTTGAATAGATATATAGTATAAAAAGTAAGCAATTGAAAGCATATCTTCTGGAATACTGCATGCACCCTTTAAATACAGAGGATCCATTTGTTCATGCTTTGATATTAGGAAGAACTGCACTCAGTGTAATTGAGTGCTATTAAAGTATCGCAGGCTCTGGGCGGCTGCTCGAGGCCACTCAGCGATAGTCTGGGAGTGACCCTGGTTTCCTGGGGGCTGCAGCTCGCAGCTTCCCCAGACACAGGGCGTCCTCCAGTAGCTCTGTTTAGTGCTGGCTCCTCTGGGTTAGAGCGAGCCCCAGGCTGATGTTACGGGTGCAAGCAAGGATAAAGGCCAGAGAGAAGGGTTCTGCTGTGATTTCCAGCTCTTTTATTTCCCAGGGAGAGGCAGCAGGGAAGGCAGGAGAGGGTCCGGGCTCCAGGAGAGGTGGCACGAGGATCAGGAAGAGCTGAAGGCTTCAGGGACCAGGCAACGGGCGGAGGGAAGGCAGGGGATTTATCAGGATACAAGCAGAGGAGAGTAACCAATTGGGGTACAGGGATTTACACGGAACCAATGGGGAACTGAACAGCCATGAAGCTTCCAGAACATAACCTTACACAGAACATGAAGTAATACCTTAATTAACCAATAAATTGAAATATGTAAACAATGTTGCAATGGACACTGGGGGTGAGCCAGAAAGCTCACCCTGACAAAGGAGTGTGACTCAGACAGTGGCAGCCTCGGCTGAGTCCACCAGTCCTGAGCCTGTGGGGCTGTGACTATTGCCACATACACCGCCACATTAGAGAACCTAAAAGCTGAGTTCCAGTGACACCAAAATTAATAATGGGGTAAATCTACTTACACTTTCAATAATAGCTGTTGCGGTGGCCCAGCCCACCTTGGGGCTGAGTGACATAAAGTGGGTAGCTTTCCCCGCCCAGGACTCCGACCCTGAGGGCGGATCTGAGGGTGAGGCCATAGTCTAGGGCTGTTCCCCACTGGATATCACTCCTGCAGCATCTCCTCCCTCTGTTCCAGCAGCTTCTGTGTTCCTTTATCCCTATTGGTTCAGTTCTTCATGTTTACTAATGTAGTTCGTTGGTTATGCATGAAGCTCTGGAAAGTTCTGTTCTGTTTGGATTGTAATTGGTTGATTTAAATGTGTTCCTCCCCTACTCCTCTGTAATTGGTCCCCTGTCACCCCTTGTCATCTCCCTATTGGTTTGCTCCTTTGCTCCCCTCTCTCTCTTTCCCGGTTTAAAAGGTGTTGTCACCACTCCCCCAATTGCCTTTTGCTTCCTAGCCTCCCTTCCAGCAAGATCTTCTGCTCCCTCGGGGGTTGAATAAAGTGGGGACTGCAGGCAAAGAGAAGGCCCTCTCTTGTCCTTTGCGCTTGCCTTTGTTGCCTAGCAACACCTCACTGCTGCCAGCTCTCCTTGGAGCCTCCTGCAGGCAGCATTGCCAGCTGCTGACAGAGGTTTGGTTTGTCCACACTGCTGGGACACCAACCTTGTCGTCTGCCCAGGCCAACGGGCGGCCAGTGGTCAGTGCGAAAAATAGCAACTTTTTTTTCTGTCTTTCATATCCTCAGTTACAATTTTTAATTTTCCAGAATTGTGATCTCATGAAAATAACGTGTGTTACTGTCTTAGTTCGTAGGGGCATGGTGCAAAATTTTCACCCTGCTGTGTATTACTTCTTAGCTGCCAGTGTTTTCTCATTACATCATTTTCAAGATTTGCTGTTTTGTCAATAGAACCCTTAATATTGAAGGACATCAGTCTTCAAGCAGATCAAAAGCATTTTGAAAAATTGTTGAGAAATTGGTAAATGCTTGCCCATCGTCTAGATTGACAGAATAAAAATTAAAATAATAAAAAAAAAAAAAAAAGGAAAAGCACCAAAATTTTCATTACTGGTTATCCAGAAGACCTAAAATATCCCTTTAAGATGAAGACCTTTTTACATAGAGATGGTCCACAGTTACCTACCATCAGAGTGGGATGTCTGTCTTGTTTACGGAGTGTCTTGTGTTCAGCAGAACTCCTAAGTATGATTAGCACTTTATAAAATAGTTTTTTCTCTATAAGAGGTATGGTACTTTTCTGAGGAACAGGGAGTTGTTCCTTATGGATCCTTTCCAACTTCAGATACTCTCTGATTCTAGGGAGAGATTAGGACACGTATAACTTACAAGTTGAATCACTGCAACCAGTTTTCTCTTTTGTTTGTTTACTTTTAATAGAGCTGGACATAACCTCTAGAAAGATGAATTCAAACCTGTTCTGGTTTAATTTTACTGTACATCCACTGTTTTATGTGCTAATCCACAAAAAAAAATACCAGAGCTGATATCTGAAATGGAGTTAACAAAACATGCAACACTTCTTTTCTCACAAAAATATTATCAGTAAGGACAAACCAAGAGTTTCATCATTAATTATAATCTAATATTTACTTGATAGAATAAATCAAGATGACCATACACTTGCAAATACAGAGACCCAAACTGAATTTACCCAGATATGATCTGTTTATCCATTCATCCTATGCAAACAGTCATGTAATTAAGAGCAATTTACAAGCCAATGGCTGCATTTGACCCTTGCCAACATATGGGATTACTATGATGAGCCACTTGATTTATCAGAAAGAGTATATGAATACTGATTATTCAGAATTTGGCAAGCACTTAATAGATTTTAAAAGGGCACTATTACTTGAGCTGAGAAAAACTAAGATGAACAGTTTGCATTTTATTTAGTATAAGCTGTAGCAAAACTCGTTTATAGCATCCAAAAGTTTTAGTTTCAAGTGACATCTAAAAGAAAACTCTATGTTCTTAATGATCAGCTTAATCTAACCAAAACCAGCTTAACAGAGCAGATATGCTGTATTGCTTATTTACTGATACATACCTTACCTCTTTGGAAGTACTCAGGTGAACACAGTTTAGGATCAGTGGTAGCACAAGCACATATAGGGCTTTAAGAGAGTTGCATTTCACAGAGCATATTTTTACCTAGAGGCATTTACTTAATGAAACTATTTATTTCAGACTCAATATTCCTTGTCTTTATTGTTTCATAAGAATATACAGATTTCTGCAAATAATTAATATCAGTGTGCCCTGAGGAAAGGAGCAAAACTGTCTAGACTCTCCTTTACAATAAATCACTTCATGACTTCTGACAGTGACAACTTCCTTAGAGAAATTATGTTTTAGGATACTTGTTTTACGTATTTGTTTCAGATTCAAAATGACATTCATTCTACTTTAGCTGCAAAGGAACCCACACTTCCTGAGCATGCTGACAGAATGTGAATCATATTCAAGGTTGATAACACATTTTGCTGTTCAAAATGCCGACCAAAACAGAACTTTTTTAAGTTCTTTCATCTGGCCTTCCTCCCAGCTATTTCCCTTTAAACAGATGACTTTTAAATGTTCTGTAATTAATGTTAAGCTGGTCTAGTTAAAGCAGAGAAAAAGATCCTGACATGATCGATATCACAACACTCTATTCTCCAAAGCTAAATCAAATGACCTGTGAAAAATACTTTCTATATTTATAGCCTTACACCTTTATATCTGAAGACAGTGAGCAGATAGTGTAACTTGGATCTAAAATGAAATGATCTGTCCATCAAAATCCAAAAGTAAGATTACCAACCTGAGTAGCTGTTACAAACAGTAAAGCAGAAATACAACTCAGCAGATGAATCCCGCTCAGATGATAATGCGAAAATGAATGAATTGAAAGAAATGCATATGATGTATTAAAATGAAATTATTTTAAATTAACTTCTATATTAATCTCTTACCCCTGTTTACTATACACTGTACTGCAGATTTTACTGAGACGTGGGATTATCTTTTCAGGTATATAATTATCATGTTCTTTATTACTAGAAATAGTTCTAAAATTTGTGTTTTTCTTTTTTTCACCTCCATTATGTACTCTAAGTGCATTGGTTCTCCTAGGATAAACCCAAGTTATGTGCTTTTACATGCAGAAAGTTTTTTTCTTATTCTCCAGGGTGGATAACCAGCATAATTGTGCATGTAAAGGTAAAGGCTTGTACAAAGACAAAGCGGCAAACCTCAGATGAGATATTCTGGGGCAGGTCACATTTCCAAGGGTAGAAATAACTCTCCTTTCACCCTCAGTACACAGACAGTCAAGGTTTCCATTCTCTAATGTATGAGAAACACATCTGCCTGAAAACAAGACTTTTTACTGATTTCTTGTAGAAAATCACGATAATGATTATTAAGCTGACTCTCACAGAGAAGAAAAAATAAATCTGTAATTCTTTGTTCTGTATGTTCAGTGTAGCAGTCATACACTGTCCCCATAACAGTAGTCTGGCACAAAACCAGCCTAGTTTCCCTCTGGGCTTACAGTCAAACATTTTGTACAGGCTAACAACAGAAAATGATTTCATAGGCACAGGGTCTGCCCTGAGCTCACCCAGAGGCTTGAAGTCATTCACGCAAGCTCACTGTTCCACTCTGTCCTTTCCCCCTTGTGCCCTTCATTGACATCCAGAGCACAAACCATCCTGACTAAATCTGATATTTGTATGAAGCTCTTTCTTGCCTGCAACTGACAGATTTTCAGTACCTTTAAGTACGTAGCTAAAACCTCAGTAGGAAAATTGGAATTCTGAGACCAACATAACATACCATGAATTTGCATAGCAGGATAAAAATATGGTAGTTTCTTCAAAATAGACATTAATTTTCTGTGTGCAAAGGCATAGTACTTTAAATAAAGTTTAGCCTTGGGATTGTAGGTTAATGCAGTGAAAGTGTTGGGTGCCATGAAAAACCCTCCTAAAACTTCAGTTGTCACCTGACAACACATGTACATGAATGTAATTGTGAGTCACACGATTGTCACTTCTCAAACAAGACTGAGAGTTGTTACTGAAAGACACTGTCTTTCCTCACTTCAAAAAAAGCAAAATTAAAAGTGGGATTTTCCAGCTATTGCAGCACTAGTCAAGGATTCAGGCACTTGGTCTTATACTGTGATACATGATAGAAACTGCCTCTCTTGTGTGTCACAGAGGTGTTCTTCACTGCTCCCTAAATCTAGAAGCTTTGTACTGCCTGGTTGGAGTCATGGGGGGAAATTCTCATGGATATCTTTGGGATCCATGCAACCACTCATTATATGTAGCAGATTCATACACCTAAAGAAAAATGAGAAACCTTTTCCATCATGCTCCTTTGCAAATTAATTTGTCCATTTTAATTTCATGTGTCAGAAGTGGGGAATTAGTGCACAATGTGTGTTTTATCCAGTCTGTGCTGAAGTGAAAATTTCGAATGCTTAAAAAGAAGGAAATGCAAACCTTTTCAAGACCGGCTATCAGATCCAAGTGAAACCTAACAAAGCTTTTCATCAAAGTTTTGTGTTGTTGGGTTTTTTTTTCCCTTCCATCGAGTGGGTTTAGTTTGCTTTTGTTTTCAATCTGCCCATCCCAAGAATGCTGAAAAATTCAGAAGTATGACGTATTCTCCTTTAATGAACAACTTCAACCTCCAGTAGTAGTCCTGGTATTAGTAAATAAAGGTATCATTTTTATAATAATATTTCATAGGTAACATTTTCTTCCAAATGTCTTTATATCTACGTGAAAAAGGAACATTTAGCAATGAACTAGTGGGCCCAGTGTGGGACAGTTAATTTCCTACCTGGTTTGGTGACAAAGATTGAAACCAGGATTAGATATCTTAAACGTATTTCTAACACAGATTTGAGATTAGTTGCTATAAGTGCGTATAGGTTTTATCTCCTCAGGTTTGTAAAAGTAGCCTGCAGTGCTTAGCTGAAGAGTTTTATGTACTCTGCCCTCCTTTTTTCCTTATCTTTCATGTAGAGAAAGAATAAAAGTAAATTAAAATAGCATATTAACCTAGTAAGTTTTCTGCTTGTTTTCCTCTCTTCTCCTTTTCCAGTATTTATTTAGCTTCACCTCAATGAGCAGCTCCGAACTTCAAGGGGCAGAAATGGGTGAATTGATGTTTATAGCTTGTTTTGCATCCCACTAGTTTTCCTCTGGTTTTAATTATCCAGCATGTTTTTTGCATATTCATATGTCCTTTTACACAGCACTGGTACAGTAATTCAAACACATTTGTAATATACTCCATGGTATTTTCAGTAACTGCTGCTATTTATAGTAAATGTTGATGCTAGGTCTTTGGAATCACTGTGAAATAAAAGGCTTATTTTCTTTTTTTTTTTTTCCCCAAACATTTCTTGGAATGATGACTATTTTCCACTCAAACTGGAACATCTAAATTTGCTTTCAGATGTGATGTTCCAGTTTCCTTCACTCACAGTGAACACTACCAAGAGGCATCAGTGATGAACACATAAAGTGGAAGGCAAGAACTTTGCTACTTTTTTTTCACAGATTGAGAAACACTTTGTAAAGTTGTAGCATCACACTTGTGGTATATCTTAGAGGGAAGAAGATTCCATGGAAAGTGAAAAAGGAGAGATATATGTAGGTGTTCTTTAAAGCCATAAGATACGTATGGTGAAAAAAGGAAGATGCATGTTTTGATTATATTTGCAAACCGACTATAAATTTAATTAGAATGCCTGTAATCTGTAACTTTTGTTCAAATTAGACTATATTCTTAGCTGTGAACATAACAAACTTGGCACAGGAAAGAAAACAAAATATATCATAGATTTATTTGAGCATCCTTGCTTGAACACTGCAGAATTGCTATGAGAGCTTTTGTAGACTTTGAATCCCATGTCATGAGTTTTCTGCTTCTGTATATGGACATTCTCTGCCTCTGCCTGAGGTACATAAGATATGAGCTTCCCCTAGTACTCTGATAATCCATTGGCACCAAAGTGTACAGAACGACTAGGTCTCAGAAATAAGATTTACTTTCTCCAGGCATCTCCAGCAGCTCTTGCTGAAGATGAAATTCTTTCTTTACAATAAACGTTTTTAGGAATTTGTGACAGGTGTGAGTATTACACATATGGGCATTTTGCTCATACTTGAGGGGAAATTGCTGTCAGACTATATGTCAGACTACGTAAGAAGTATCAGACAAAACCAATAAACAGCAAAACACCCTTCCCTGACTCAGCAGTCTCATATCTCTGAAGTGTTCTGAGATACTTCTTAGAGCATACTCTTATGTATCCTCTGCATTTCAAGGATTCTCCAAAATAAAATGTCATCTATACTTCACAGAATAATAGATAGTTTAAGAGTTGTATCTTAAAGATCATGTAGTACAAATCTCCCTGTCATGGACAGGGATATTTCCCACTACAACAGGTTGCTAAAGGCCTTATCCAGATTGCCTGTGCACACTGACAGGGCTGGGGCATCTACCCTGGGTGACCTATTCTAGTGTCTAAACACCCTCACAGTGAAATATTTCTTCCTAATATATAACCCAAATTTTGTCTTTTAAGTTGTACCTATTACTCCTTGTCCTATCACTACAGTTCTTGACAAAAAGCCCCTCGCCATCTTCCCTGTAAGCCTCCAGACACTGGAAGGTTGCTGTGGGGTCTGCATGTAACTTTCTATTCTCCAGGCTGAACAGCCCCAGCTTTCTCATCTGTCTTCATGGGGGAGGTGGTCCAGTGCTCTTATCAGCTTTGTGGCCCTTCTCTGGACTTGTTCCAACAGTTCCCTGTCCTTCTTATGTTGGGGTCACCACAGCTGTACCCAATACTCCAGGTGGGGTCTCACAAGGGCAGAATAGAGAGGGAGAATCACCCCCTTCGACCTGCTGCCCATGATCCTTTGGATGCAGACCAGGCTTCCACTTGTTTTTCTGGGCTGTGAGCACACACTGCCAGGTCATGGTGAGTTTTTCATCAACCATTACCCACAAGTCATTCTCTACAGGGCTGCCCTCAACAACCTCTCTACCCTATTTTAATCTTGTCATCCTTGGTCTTATAATTAAACCAGATTATCATTCTACCTCCTCTCTGCCTTAAGAAGATAATTTCCCAAATGCAAGAAAACAATAATTTTCTTTTATTTCCAAGGTGTTCTCTATGAATTTGAAGATTTTACCCATTTTGTCTTATTTCCTCAGTAATGTGTTTCTGCTTTTCTGTGTTCTACAAATTTTCACTGATCAAGTTCTAGTCTCACAAAAGTTATATTCCCTCTGAGACAGATATTGTAATAATCCCTTTGAGAGCACACTGACTCCCAATGGCATCACCACTGCCTGATGAGGACAAAGTATGATGATCTCTTTGTTCCCAGAAAGATTTGTTTCACTTCTCTTTGCCAACAGGAACTTCCACATTTTCTGAAATATTCAATGATATAACAGGTAAAATATAAATGAATGGAATTTCACAGACTGTATCTGATCTAATAAACTGTGCTGGAATACTGGTTTTATATGCTTTGCAGGTGACACTGAGGGTGATCTGAAATTTTGATTGCTTCATTCTCTTAGATGTTTGAGTTGCATGGAATTTAGTGTTTCAAAATATGCCATCAAGGGTGTATTTCTAGCTCATTTCTGGCCATTCAAAGTACAAACTATGCAGCCAGATTTTTTTGTTTTTTAAGGGAGTTTCAATATTTTTGTGCTTAGCACAAAATCCACTAGCCAGAGGAGGAATGTTCATGTAAGAAATCAGTCTTACTTTTCACACTTACCATAACTAACACTGAAATCCTATAATCAATATGTTTTTGAGCTTTGTCTCTGCAAATCTTTAATATTAGACTAAGAACTGTTCTAAAATAAATTTTATCACTCCACCAGATGTTATATATGCTCATATACTGAAATACCAAGTAACAAAGTAAAGCCTTAAGATAGATATAAGAATTGTGGGATAATATCTGTCACCTCAAAATGTTAGATTAAGTGACCAAAAGTTCTAACCCAGTTACTAGAAATTGATGCCTTGCCATCTCTTTTCAGCCTGATCAGTCTTATCTTTGAAGAGAACTGTAAAAGAGACTGCAGAAGATGCACTCCACACCATAAAAATAATCCTTTATTTGGAGACAATCTGAGCCACTACTGAGATTGACCTCAAAGTAGCTTTTCAGCAAGGCTGAATAACTGCAATGCTAAAATAACGTTACCAAAAATATGGTATACATAACGAACATTTAAAATTCATTCACGTTTCTTCTCACTATTGATTTTTAAATCTTTAGTTGTGTAACATTTATTTTAGTCCTTCTGACTTCCATAATTATCATTTTTTAAGAACTCAAACAGTTATTTCTTCTCTCAGGAAAGCACTAGCATCACAACCTTCTTTGTGTGTGTGTGTGTTCATTTGTGCCTAACAGAGGTCTCACGTAAGAGTAACTAAGTATGAAATTTCTTTCTAAAGTAGAAATTCTGTGCAAAAGAAAATACATTTACAATGGAATATCAAGATTTTTCTTACTTCTGTTGCTGGACTTAACCGGCAAAGAACCCTTCCTCGTCTCTTCACTTCTGCTTTAATTAACCTGCCTGCGTGGTCTTGAAAACACCAGCACAGAAGAAGAAGGCAGCTGCGATCCGAGGGGACTGGGGGAGGCTCGAATCACTTCTCTCAGGTCGCATGACTGCTGCTGAAGGCTTCCAGTAACGCATGCTTTTTACTCGCTGCATACTTCCTCTATTACTGTTCTTTATGTCTATGAAGAGATACTGTTTTTTCTCTACATGGAGGATAGAGGACCTCAGAAGGATTCCAAGTAACCACTTAAGTGCAGCAGATCTATTAGTAACTCAGACATCCTAAACTTGAGGAAAGCAATTGTTAAGATGAATGTTTGGGAGACTAAAAGAAAAACAATTGGAACATAGAACAGAAACATAGAATCATAGATTTGTCCAGATTAGAAAAGAACTTTAAGGCCACTGAGTCCAACCATTAATCTATCACTGCCAAGACCACCATTAAACCATGTCCCCAAGTGTCACTTCTACATGTATTTTAAATACCTCCAGGGATTTGCCTTGGCCCATCAATCCAGGCTGTTCATATCCCTCTGCAGAGTCTTACACTCCAGCAGGGCAACACTCCAACCCAGACTGATGTGGTTTGCAAACTGACTGAGGGTGCATTCAATAGTCCCCTCATCCAGATCATTGATACAAGGTATTACACAGGACCAGCGCCAACACTGAGCCCAGGTGAACCCCACTAGTGGCTGGTCAGCAGCAAGGTGTAACTCCATTCACCACTACTCCCTGGGCCAACCAACCAGCCAGATTTTTCCCCAGTAAATATCTTTACCCCTGCTCTTTAGAGAGTGGAATGTGGTTGGTTTGAAATCCAATCCTTGATAGCTCTCTATCATTCAGCTGCTGCTGCTTCAATTCAAAATCCAAACACTGGAGCTCAAATAATGACATAAGTTATATTAGAATAATACTGTATGCTTATCTCCTTAAAACAAAATACAAGGTATCCCAATGCTAATATAGTATTATTATCAAGATTAAAAAAATTAAAGGGAAAAATAAGAGAGTAGCAGATGCAGTTGCATCAATGTCAAAGGAGAATGCAAATCTGTTTTTTACATTACTAATTTAATTTGTATTCAGGATTTAGAATTTACTGATGAATATTTTTGTCACATCATCCATCATAGCCTGGCACTAGAGAGAAGGAAGAGAGAAAAATTAAAAACCTGCTTGTTACTGTAAACTGAAGAGCATGAAAAACATCCCTCAAAGACAGACAGATAGAAGATAAAAGTGATAGCCAAAGCCAAGAGATCTATGCTGATTTTCTTTTAAACTTTTATTAAAATGCTCTAAATAAAACTTTCCTTTGGTAAATATTTATTGTTATTCCTTTCACCATGGTCTGGAAACTGCAAACAGTGATAAATTAGTTGTAAAGGTCTGTAATTTTACTCTTGCTTTTATAAATACATTTATAAATACATCTTCTACTGAAGTGCTATTTTTTATCTCTGATTAGCGGGGATATATCCTATGTCAGCTGTTAAGATGCTCTTTCCTTTTCTTTGCTGAGAGGGTCACAGAACAAGGCATAGGCCAATAGTGCAGAACAGATACTGTGAAAAGGACCAGCTACAAAATTAGCTGCTGCCAGTGGAAGTGTTTTCATTGATTCACTAGTCTTTAGATTCATCTAGAGATCAATTCCTTTGTACCCTCAAAACATAAATATCTGAGCTTTTACTTACAAAGAAATACATACATTTATTTCTTAAGAGGTAGTCTGACCACCAGTCTATTTCTAAACTGGAACTAAAGCAGTTGTACCCTGTGATTGTGTAGTATCAAAATACATACTAGAATTACTTGTCTTTTAGATAAAATTGCAAGATATAGCATTTCTGATAGCAGTGCTACTGGGCCTTGGACCGCAAGTGCAAGAATGGTGTAAGAGTGTAAAGAATGTGCTCTGAAACAAAATGCACAGTTGTTTCCTTTGTTTTCCTCTAACAAAGGAAACCCAAATGTGCACAAAACAAAATTCAAAGGGTGTTGCTGAGAGGCAACTCAAGTAGTTCTATCCAGCAATGGCACCAACAAGCGGAGGGTAATGGAGAGGACCTCTTTTGTCTACCAAGGGAAAAAAATGAAAGATTTTTGTGGAACTACACAATTAAAGCAGAGATGAAAGAAAAAATAGGTGTTTTGGGGAGCCTGAGTTGAAGTAAAAGAGGGAATCACGAGCCTGAGGAGCCTGAGTTGAAGAGGGAATCATGAGCTTAGCCCACGTGCATGTTAATGATGGCAGTTTGTAAAGACAAAAATGAAGACACATGATAAGAAGTTATATTCATTGTAGTCTACATCAATGTAATGCACCTAGCAAGGAGGAAAGCAAATCCATGCAAATTAATAGGTTTAGAACTTGTTTTAATTTAACAGGAATGAGATCTATGTGTCAACACAGACAGCATGTTGAACTTGGTTTCTCAATGCAAATAAGTGCTCAGAAAAGCTAATTTTTTTTTTTTCCATTATGGGAGGGTAGAGAATAATATGAGAAAGTGTGTTAGTATAAGTTGACACTCATTTTCTGTAAAGGACTGATTTGTACTACATTATCCAAGTTTTGTTTCAGCAAAGCTCCATTAAATCCTGTACTATCACAGAATCCAAATAGACAGCCAGCTTCATCACACTTTGTTTGTGGAAAAAGAGTTAATCTCTCGGCAAAAACATATTTGTTGCTGGCATAGTAGTCTCTGTAAGAGACTCCTACCTCTGCAACTGTTTGTTCTACAAGGTCAAAAAAAATCTCTTCAGCTTTTTCATAGACTACAAAACATGGGCCCTGGGAGAATCTTCAAGATCCCTTTTCTGCACTGGGCCCTCAGGGCTGTATTAGGATGAATATTCACGTGTTAACCCCATTTTATTTTGGGCATCTGATTTAGAAGTTGACAGGCTCTTAGATTCTTTGCAGAATGTCGAATCGTTCTTCAAAATATTTGGTAATATATTTGAAGATAAAATTAAATTTTCAGTCTTTTAATGTAGATTTATAAAATCAGACCATAAGTTAGGTTTATATGGGGCAATACCACATCAAATTTCCCTGTTATCCCTTCCAAACTATCATTTTCTATTGATGCAGTTATGTAGAAATCTGAGATGACTTAAGAACTTTCTACCTTCAAATGGGAGAGAGCAATATTCCAGTCCCCTACTTCTGCTGCTTCAACATTTCTCACTATACAACCCTTCCCAACCTTGAGCCATCAAAACATTGTATGTGTAGTAAATCAATTCAATAAACTAAATCTGTCTGGAAAAAAAAAATACAAACCCGAAACAAAACACAAAATCCCCAAGCAAAACAACAGAGTATTTTTGTGTTGTTATAACAAGTAGAATAGGTTTATCAATCCCTTGCTTTCACAGACTCTTGTGTGTGTTGCTTTCAAGAGATGTGCCAGAGTGGATACAAGGGAGGTGGGATTGCTGCACAGAGATGAATGTAACTATGAAGTGGGAAAGGAGGAGTTGGGGAAGAGAGAGGAATGATTGAAGCTGGAAGAAGAGGGAGATATCTCAACCCCTTGAAGCAGCAATGTCGTCTCATTGAGCTACATCCAAAGAAGGTATTACATCCTATTTTATGCCATTTTCTCCCACTTTCAGTTTTAAATATGGGGTAATTTTGATTAAATTACTACATAAGTAACACATTAAGTAACATTACTATGTAAGTTCCCATTTCCCAATTTTTAAAGCACTTATCTATCAGGGGAAGGAAGTCTGAATAGTGCTTATGCTTAGTCCCTAATTCAAAACAGAAGTTGAATGTAAATATCTCCACTGCCTCCCAGAATGGATGGCATTTGCTTTTGTGTTTTTTTTTTTTTTTTTTTTTTTTTT
>VZRZ01005014.1:70689-92154 GCA_013398175.1 Climacteris rufus | reverse complement strand
TTTTTTTTTTTTTTGAAAACAGAGCTTTATTTCAGTTATACTGCTGGGGTTAGAGGAACTACACTGCAGTAGCAGATTCCTAACCCAAAAAGACTGACACAGAGAGAAGTCTGTATCAAACATCTTCATATACCAGTAAAAGAAAATAAATATTCTACTTTTTTCTGCCTAAACATGCTTCCATTCTCTATGTGAGATTTGTTTTGTTCATTTCCCTTGTGATTCTAAAAGATTAACAATAAAAAATTCTGAGTGCCTCTTTTCCTGCTGAAGTGTAAACTCAGGCCTTAACTTTCATTTTGATCTTAACTTCATTCATATTCACAGCAGGAGGCTTCTCTCTAGAGCTAACAAGCACTTTAAGTTCGAGCTAGCTTGCCAGTGTTATATTCTTGGTTCAAAATCAAGAGCTCAGTTGTTGCATGCTGATATTGTGAACATTGAGCAATGACTTTGCAAAGGAGTTTGCTTAAGTGTTGAAAACCTGAGTTAGCATCAGTGTGAAAGCAAACCAAGAGCTTGGATAAAGCACTGACCTTAAGGTCACCCTAAACTCTAACATCTGCTTGGGCCTTAGCAGGGCATTTCGGTAGTCAAAAACCAATAGAGAACTTCATCAAAATGTCTAAGTCCAGAACTAAGTCTAACCCTAGAAGAAACTTTTCTTTCCAAATGCCTTTAATTCTCGGTCCCTTTGATGAAGATCCCAAAGAATTTCAGTTCTGATGACAAATTTCCTGATGGACTCTTGCCTTCCAGGAAAAGAGCTGCTGCAGTCACTGCAGTGATTTTTACAGGGGCTATGAAAGAGGTACTGGATTTTGAAAGTGTAAGTATGTCTTGATTTGAGTTAGATAAGATTCTATAAACTACAAATTAAAATCTATTCACATGTTGGAGCCAAGTAGAATTTTAGGTCAAACAAAATTAAGTTTTTGCAAAAATTGCAAAAGCATTTCAAAAGACTAGGCAATGAGTCCCTACACTGCATATAAGTAATGTCTTATGTATTCGCTTCATAAGTTGAGAGACAAAAATCTGCGTATGAGGCAAAACAGATATCAAGCAGTTCAATATTTGTTTTTTTTCTGACTTGATTATGTAGTTAAAAAGGTAGATCTATGGGAATACAGCTAAGAAAATGTGTCCTGCTTTAAAACATAATGCATATTTAGTGAAAACATAAAATGTACCTGCAAAAATAGAGAACATTCTTCAAATTTCAAGAATTGAATCAAAAGCTTTCCAGTTTATGAAAGAAACCGATAGGTGTTGGTGACAAATTTTGAATCTGAAGAACATTTTGTAGTATTAAGGATCTAGGAGTAAATAGAAAATTAGAGCAAGGCTTCTATAAAAAATAATAAAGCCATACAACAAAATTCAAGCTTCAAGAATGCAGTATAAATGAGTTCAAGAGATTCGTATGATATAATTGTTTCTCAACAAGGAAGAAATTGATGGCTATGATAAAAAGGTGAGAAGTTGAATTGTGGAAATAAGATAAACCTAGGGGGAAAAATACACATGCTGAGTTGCTTGGGCACTTTGTAGTTCAAAAGTGTTTCATGTTCACTAACCTCTGATAGAATTCTTTATCAGTTTGATTTGATTGTACTTCAGGGTGCACTGTGGCAGACTTTTGCCAAAGCTGCCCATTGCTTCAGTAAGAACTGTTAGCTAGTACGTGCAATGGTGTCTTTAATTATTTCTCTTGAAATATAAAGCCCTATTGTATGCATTGTATATTATTTTTAAATAAGATTCAAGCCTTCAAGAAAGCCACATGTGGCCAAGGTTGCTGAGGCAGTCCTAGGTTTTTGTATGCTATTTTAGGGGACGTTCTCTTTTTCTCTTTTACAGGAAGATTAATATGACTTGGTTGCCATTTTGTCAGTCAGTCTGCCCAGGATTTTGCAATTGTTGCATGTTTATTCAAGTCATATCATAACCCGGTAAACAGTGCTGCACAGTCCATTTTCACCATCTGAATGTAAATGTTGTGACAGCTACTGTTTAGAGACAAACTTGCAGGTTTGTCCGAAGAGTTGGCAACCTGGTCTGATAATAATGATAGTAGAAAAATTCATGACAAACCTTTCTTACTAGCTATCAAGAATAGGTGACTGGTGGAAGTGTACACGATAGGTTCTTTATCTTCTCATTTGCTTCACTTTTTTAAAGACAAGTGTGGTTCCTCTGTCTTCTTTCAATAGACTCCAATCCTTTAACCAGCTCCTCTTTACACTGATTGGAGCCAAGGGAAGTGCATACCAAATGACAAAGTTAATAATCTTTATATATAATGCTGAAAAGCACAGGCTTGTTTTTGCTTTTTCAGATATTTTTTGTTTACCAAGCTTACTTTCCTGTTGTTTTCATCTGGAACAGCATCAGACACGTAAGAATGCCACTTATGTCTAATTATAGAGACTGTATTGTCTGATTTCAATTGATGTGTATTCTGTGAGCGTATTCATACACACTTAAACTTAGAGACTTCTTGTTCTTTTCAAATACAGAACTAGCAGAGGCCACAGCTAAAATCAGGAGAGAAATTTGGCAAAGGATAAAAAGGAACATTGTTTTCCTCTATCTCTACTCTTCCACTTGATTTCTTCTGCTTTATCTATATCCCTGTCCATGTTCAGTCATTATTAAAGGAAAAAAATAATATCTGAACTTGGGAATGTCAAAGCTTGTTTTTATGTTTGTTGATTTGCTTATTTGTTTGAAGACAAGTATCCCAAGACTGATTAATCTTCCACTCTTCTGAACATATTCAGTCTGGTTATCATATGAATTTTCTTTCCTGAAAAGAACTTTTATGTATTTTGTGAGGTCTCACTGGAAACACAGAGAGGAAACGAAACATTCCTCTCAGATTGCATTTGTATTCACCCGGTACTGAGCACTGTGGCTGTGATCCAGCAAAGCATTTAAGGTTAGTTTATCTTTAAGCATAATCCCATTAAAGTTAGTGGCATGATCCATGTACTTAAATTTAAACACATAGTTGAATGCTTTGCTGGATCACAGCCAGAATTCTCAGTACCTTACAGGATTGAACGCCCTTTTTTCTTTGACAGTGGCCTAAGGCAAGATATACAGACACGTGTGAATATATGTTCCTTACACAGTAGGGGTTAAACACAGTATTATTCTCAGATTCCTTCATATTCCATTTGATAGAAGATATTATCCAGTTTCTTAAAACTCTTGCCTATTGTATGGAAAGTGAAAACATTACAATTCCAAAAGAGCTTAACCTAGACTGTCACTCTGCTTTCTTTTTTTTGATCACTCTGAATTTTATAGCTCAGGAGATTCAGGTCAAGTTGGTGTTCTGAATGAAGGTAATTTGTTAACACACATGTAAATCCCTGCAATGTTCTGCTGACAAAGGCTAACTTAATACGCAACAGATTCAACACCTCTCCAGTGGTGGTATATGTTTTAAATGAAAGTGCTTTTTACAGTTTGGACTAACTTGAGCCACTTGGGGCTGATTGAATGTCAAGTGCTTCAGGCAGCTGAAGTTAAATGTTTCTATACAAGTTTGTTTAAGGCTGGTTTGGATAGTAAGACCTACTGTTCCTCTGAAAATGTGGGAATATCTTGAACATTTCTGCATCAGAAAATATGCAATCCACTATAGAAACACTGTCTCCATCAGATTAAACCAACTATAACGACTATAAATCAAATTAATTTCTTATTGAAAATGGGATTCTTCTATTGGCTGCATCACAGAGTATTTGAAGGTGATTTGAAGTCAGACTTAATTTAATAAGTCTGAATGCAAGCATGGATTCACTTGAAAGGTGTTTTTCTTCTCCTCTTCCTTAATGCTTTCCTTTTTTTGCCGCTCTTAAACACCCTTTTGCAATTCAAAGTCCATATTCGTGATCTGAATATCAGCCAATCAGATTTTGTATCTGTACAGACTAGTGATACATTCCAAGTATTATTCGCTTGATTATAAAGCCTAGTTTGATGGGATACAATCAGTTTTCTGTTCTTGATGACCCACTGAATGATGACATTACTCAGAATTCCATGTAGATGATGCAAATGACCTAATCAACTTGTCTTCTGCCATGGCAATAACTGAACTCAAATGTCAAAGAAAACTTAGTAAACAAAATTTCCCATTTATGTGACTGAAATTGTGCTATGGGAATCATACGAATATTAGCTATGGAAATTGCTTTGTTTCTTTCATTTACATGACACAGGTATACACACCCATGCTCATTTAATACACTGGCAACCCAGGATTTTGCATTCTAAGCAAAGACAGAAAAAATGCAGAACAAAAAAATAAAATTACATTAAACTAAAACAGCTGTTTTGTTCCACTTTCCATAATAAACTGTGTTTTAGTTCAAAATTTGGGCAAAGTTTACAATTAAGCAAATATTTCTCTTCTGCTTTTTCAAGTGTTGATCATAGTTGTTCTGTTTCCTCTATTTCTTTTTGTGCCATTATAAAAACCCATCAAGCAAGCTATGAAATAGCATCAGTATTGTACTGGTAGAATAGCCATGGTGACTCAAGGTTATTTGTATCTAATACTGTGGTATGGGTCTCACAGATACATCAAAATTTAACTGTATAGCTTGCTAGCAGTCTAGTTTCTACAGCACTGAGATTTCTGGGAAACAGCTGCTTCCTTCTGCTTTGGAGTCCTACGTAGCTGTCACTGAGTTTGCTATTTTAGCTGTTTTATCCAATGTTCAAGGAATTTAGTGATAAATAGATGAAGAATATTTACATGACCTGCTCTCATATCTTGGTTGCAACACAGGCTTCCAAAAAATTATCACCTAAAAAGATGGACATAGTCTTCTAGATTGTCTCAGATACAAAAAGGAGCTTTTCCAAAAGCAAACGTTTGATACTCCACTCCAGTCCTTGTTTGCACAAAGATTTGATGACATCATGGCAAAAAATCTTGACCAGTAATGGTTAAATGGTGCCAACCAGTTTTTCAGCTATTTCACTTTTTTTCTCAATATCATTCTTAGTTAACTATAAAATGAAATTCGATTGTTTTGAGGAAGTTCTTATGCTGAAGCAAGGTTAAGTGCAGTATTTCTGCAAGAGTGAGAAGTGAGAGTAGTTATCAGTCTTAACAGTGGTCCGTTACAAGTGATCCAACCTTCCAGGTTGTCTGCTCTTTTGATTTTAGACAGATTTACATGTGTCAGAGGGTATAATGATCTTTCCATAATAAGATTATGTTCCTGACATATTACATGTCATCCTTTAAACTGCAGATCAAGACTGAAGTTTGTTGATCTGCAATAAAAATTGTACTTAAGATTCCTTGAGAGAAATCAAGAGTGTATTTATAGCATTGTTATGATGGATAATTTCTTGTTTTCTGGATACCAAGCATACACACATCAACATCTCTAAGAAATGTTACAGATTTTTGATGAAAACATTCACCTTTGAGGAGTCTGTGTGATGCCAAAATAGATTTTTGCTTTTTCACTTTGCTTCTCTAATTCCCTATGTAGAAAACCTTGTAGTTTTCCACTGCTAATGTTTATAGAACTAGTAGATAATAGCAAACCCATACCCTGGTCCATGCTGGTTACCCTAGTCATAACAGGGGCATGTTGCCCCCATGTTTTCCCCTACTGTCCTCGAGAAAAGTACATTCCATCTCCTGTGATGGTTGAAACATAAAGGTAATAGAGGACCCAATGACCATCTTACATGTAAGAGTACCTCTGTGCTAACTGGGAGATTTTTGTCAACTATATGGAATCATAAAACTCACTATCAATAGGGGAACACACTCACAGGGGGGTCCTCTTGGGGATCTCTGGGACATCAATGGAGACACTCAAACAGCCTGGGATACCAGTCGATCAGGGGAGCTGCCCATTCCCCCCTTTCCCCGCTTGTTACGGATTCGCTCGAATAAAAGGTACTTGCTTCTCCCCCTCCCCATAACCTTGTGTCTCTACTTTTCTGTCTTCTGCCAGCCCTAAAAAGGCATCACATGGCTCAGTGACGCATTATTCTCTTTATATCAGTGAAAATAAAGTTATTTTTATGTAACCAATATCTGTCAGCAGAGAGATTCTTATAGTCATCACATTATTGACTACACCAAAATATATTAATCTAACATGGAGATAGAAGTTTCAAATTTGAATTTTCTTCAACCCGTTCAATGAACCACTTAGGGACTAGAGTGAAGGTCTGAATTCTAATTTCAGAACAGTTTGGGATTTTCCTCAAAAATTAAGAGCACAGCAATTAAAAAGGTATAAATAGTGAATATAGATAACCCAAATAAAATTTAAAGTAGAACTATATCGACTTGGACATTTTTTACATCTCAGCAGTGATATCTAAACTAAATTTTTCATACAGTTATAAAAATCCAGTAATAAATACTGAAGGGTTAATAGACTGATGCATTATTTTGCTCTAAAAGCTATCTCCAGAAAAGTATATGAAAAATATTTTATATGCTGTGGAAATAATCCACAATTTAGAAGTTGTATACCAATTTAAGCACTGTGTTTATACCTTTGATATGACATATCTTCCATTTACTGTTGTCACTCCAGTTTATTAACTTCTACTTATGGTCAGCAGCCCAAATTGATTATATTGTTATGTATATGTATGTTTATATACACACATATGAAATAGTATTTGTTACCTTTAGTATAAAAAGTCACCCAGAAATACTCTGAAAAATTCAAAGCATGATAAGGTCTATTAAATACAATTAACTTAATATGCATTGTGCAATTTAAAGATTATCATCAAACTCACAATTCATCTGTGGTCTTCTAACATATTTTCATTATTTCCTGCCTCCTTTTTTCTCTCAATTTTATTTGAAATAGGAGTAATATTTGAAATAGGAGTAACTAAATTTAAGATCTCAGTGAGTCTACCACAACATTCTTGGGAATCAGATAATAAATGTCCTACAACAACCAAGCCAAGTCAGCTTGATGCTTTTTGCCATAAAGATTATTGTGTTTCACACACATAAAGCTATGTTGACTGTCAATCTTACAGGTATCAAATTTTTTCTTCACCTTTTTCTCGTTGTGGAGTATTCCTTGTCTTCAATTGGATATTCTGTGATTCCTTAGGGTTAAGATTTTTAAAAGAAGTAGTAATATTTTTAAGGCCTTGAGCGCAAAAAGAAAAAATAAGTTATCTTTTTTTTATATTCTAGGAAAGTATTTTTGGATTTTAAACAACTTTATTAATCATGAATGTTTCAACTCCACCTGTCATCACTTTTGGCTATGCATTTCATATTTGCAACTTAAAAGGAGAGGACACTGGGTGTATAAAGAACCTCTCTTTCTTACTGGAACAGTAATATATAAGTATCCTCAAGATTTTTCTTTTCCCTGGATTTGGTAAGTAAGTGGCATGGGACAAATTAAATCATGACAAGACCATTTGTCCTTCTTATGTAAAGGAGACCATATAAACCAAATGCACCTTTGAAATCCATAATATAAGATATGTCCCAGTCAGATTCTGATTTAGTCATTACCATCTCCTGTGCTGGATATTCCAAACCTTGACATCTCACTTTTATGTTTAACCTAATTTGCTTTTGTGTTTTCTGACAAATTTCATTAATTTTATGAAAAAAAACCAAATCCCATGTTGATTATGTCTGTTTTGCTGGTAGCCTAATGAGAGCAATGCTTAGATAAAATTGTTGGCTGAAGAACGAAAATTTGAAAGAATTAAACAAGTTAGGGGGAGTAGTTGTACCTTTCATTCACCTGCAACACCACAGGTCCAAACAGTATTGCTTTGTGTAAGACTGGTAAAATTAAAGAATATACACACATATTCCCAAATATACACACATTCATCCAAATATATACACATTCATCCACTGACTGTTTAGAAAAATTTTAAAAAAATGTTCTCTAAACATTATTTCATAGAACACAAAGAAAGTGCCTCATGTATTTCAATAAAGCAATATGTATTTCAACAAAGGAGATACTTCAAGCTATTTTTCCTGTTAGTTACCTTGGATAAGATGCTTGGTTCTATTACAACAAAATCTTTCTGGTTGTCTGTGCTTCTTTTTCTGTTGGATCTCTCACATTCCTTCCACAGAGTCTATGAATTTGGCATGAACAAGCAAGGTCTAAATAAGTTACATAACAAGAAATGAAATATGCAAACTCTTTCCAAGAAGAAAAGCAGTTCTAATACATAAATGTAGTTTTACAGTAAGCTTAAATTGCTGACTGAAAGTTAACAGAATTAAATATAGCTGTTTCAGTTATGATTTGTTGTCATTATCTAAAAGATAAATTATTATTTGTTATTTTGTTCAAATGTGTAAAGATGTAATCACACAAGGCCTATAGACTGTGCTTGTTTAAACAGCTTTGTCATTTCTCAGTTGCAGTACACAAACAGGGTTATAGATCACAAGAGGAAGTGGAAGAATGGAAGAAGGGAATACTGCCTTGGAAATGTTTTGGTGCACTTGAAGAAAAGGAGTGGAAAGTTTGGTTTTGCTTTGTTTTTCATTTTGAGCATTTTTTTAAATATATAATTCTACTTAGAAAGTTGTCATTAATGCTTTAATAAAATCCCTAATAAGAACTTCTCTGCGCTCCTTGTTATCCTCCTCTGATATGGATGTACTCATGAACTTTTGTAAATGTAGCCAATTATGCTAAAAAAATATCAGAATTCACTTTACTGACTTCTACTATCAGAAAGTGATCTTTGGTGTCCTGGATAGGTTGCTGCACAGCACAATTACAACCACAGTTGAACTTAATGAAAAACAGTCTTATCTTTGCTGAAAGTTTTCCTCTTCTCTCATCTCACCTGGTTATCCTCAGTTATACTCAAATATATTGTGTAAGTATAAGATCTGATTTTTAGTAAATCATCAAAATAATTGTAAAACTTTACCTATAAAGTTGGTAAAAAGTGCATTTAATATTTAAATTGTGTTCATTTCACATACTTTAATATCTCCTTTACAGCTGCACTGATATATTAATTCTGTGTTTGCATATAAGAAAGTCTTGAAAAAATAGATTTATTATCAGAAAAAAGGCAAAACACAACACAAAAACCAGTGCATACACAAATCTCCATAATTGGCTTAATTTTTCAAGTACACTGAAGACAAAAGGAACAGATCTCCAATCTGTTCTAATTCTTGGCATGAATGCTTCTTTATTTGTGGATCATTGACCTGACAGACTGAAAAGGCAATGACTTCTATTTCTTTTGGTGACTTACTTCAATACCTTACAAGGAAAACAGACAAAGCTTTCAGATGTGTGTATGCTAGTATCTGATTGAACTCTGCTGATGGCTGTGTTTGTCATCTCTAGGAAGAGTGGAATTATATCCTATCCACTGTGTGCACTCTTACTGAATGTGTTTTCATAAATGCACTTATAGAATCAGTTGTACAATTTTTTTGTGTACTGTAATATACTAAAGCTTCTGGACAAATAAGCTTTACAGTGGGGCAACTAAGCCGTCTTATTCTTTAACAAATTGATAAAGGAGAATGTGGGTATTTCTTTACATTCTTGAAGAGGCACAAGGAATGAGTATTTGTGTCTAGCATGTATCTCACAAGCAAGTAAATTGAGGCATCCAACCAAAGCCTAAGCATAGCTAGGCAGGTGGTGTGCAGAAAACCATTTTTCAAAGGAAAATGCAACTCAGTGCTTCCATGGGAGGGATAACTCTGTGTTCAGACTATGGAAAACAACATTAGACTGTGAAATGTAAGTTTTTGTTACTTATTCTGTTATATTTGCAATTCATAGTGTAGTCTACAGGAAAAGGTGCAAACAACCTTCCCCACCACATGCTGTCTGCATAGAAATATTTCATCCTTCACAGCAGCCATAAAACTTTCACTCATAGTTGGATTTTCTTTAGGAGATCATAAACAATTACTGTTGTGAGGTGGACTTTGTACCATCATTGTGTAAGGAAAGAGTTAAATGCATCCCAGACTTAAAAACAAATCTACAAATCTCTATACCCTGTGGGATGCAAGGATAAAGTGTGATTTCACAAGGAAGGAAAGAGGATACTGATTACTCTTCCCAGCTTCCTTCATGATCTTTTTCTGGGGAATAGAGGAGTTTTCACTCCTGTCTTTTACATCTGAAAACATGACCCTTCTTGCAGGAGGCCGGAGTAGGAGAGGTAATTGGACCCGGCTGTCTACCATGTCATGACCCAAAGCCAAAATGCACATCCTCTTTCTGTGGTCAGCCTACTGAAGGGAAAGAAGGGAATGGGTGAATACTTGAGTCTCTTCTCAATCTCAGCATGCCTTAGAAGAGCAAAAGCCTCAACTATTATAAAACTGGTGTGACATTTTGAACAAAGGCCTATAATTATTGTTAGAAATGGAACAGAGAAATCATACTCCTATTTGTGGCTTCTCAGATAAAAAAGAAAGAAAATTCATTAATCATTGAGTATCATAGTCTGCTGTTATATCACACCTTCCACTGATCAAATGGATCTATGATTAATTAGGTTAATTGATTTTGTTGCTTAAAGCCAGACTACTTTGGCCATGGACTAATTTTAAGCTCTAGAACTAATTCTGAGAGAATGAACAGGGCTAAAAGAATATATTATCTTCTGATGATTAATATTGTTCTTCCAGTGACCAGCCAAATTAGTTTCTGACCAGTATGTACCTGTTTAATCTTGTTTTAAACTGAACATAGTGATAATGACCAAGGGAGGCACGACATGACTTGTAACATTTTCTGTGTTTATGTTATAAAGTTGAACTGAGAAAGAAAGTCTATGAAAATAAATGGGAAAAGTGTTGTTTAATTTATTCACTTTTCTATTCCTAGCTGTAAGGCAGTAAGTGTATATATATATATATATATATATATGTATGTATATTATTGTTTCCCTGGCCCATAAGGGTCCTGAATTCAATAAAAATAAAAATTAAGTACAAAAAGTACTAACTTTTTAATCTCCAGTATTTTTATCTCATCAATTAATAATTAATTTTAAAATTTGTATACTTTTTTCCTAAAATGAAATAAATTTCTAAATGGAAAGTTATTTCAAAACAATAACTGATACTTGAACAAGCAAAACTTAAAAATGTTAAAGCATAATACTCTATTAAATTAAAAGCCTTTCTTCCTTGCTGTGTAAAAAATTTTGAGTACTTATATTTCTTCACCTATTCATATTGCTGTTAACAATTTATTTTTAAAATATAAGTTTTCTTTAGAACATTTCCCCATATCTGTTAGCAATTGCCCAAGGATAAATAATACTGAAAGGAAAATATTTTAGCTTCAACAGCAAAAATATTAAAACAAGCAATTTTTAAAGGATTTAAAATCTGGATGTTTTCATGGTTGCTGGATGATGCCACTTAAACTGGATCTACAATTATCTACACTGAGGTGAGTTTAAAATGTCCTCAGTAACTCCTGAATCGGTGTCAGTGAGTCACACTTTCAATGATCAGCACTGTTTTGTTCCCAACCTAAGAGCAGAGTGGATAAAATATAGGATTTCTTTTAAAAACTGTCCTATTATTGCTGGAAGTAGATCAGAGCCTGGTATAACATATTGCAAATTGTCTTATTTCTGCTTTCAAAAGCTGGTGTTTCTGAGAAAATGATGCCTATTCTATTAAATGTGTGCCACACTGTAGTCACCATAGACTGTAGTTTTTATATTTCCCCATAAATAGGACCTGACATAATGCAGAGCCAAAACTCAGAGTGTTCTTTATCTTCCAAATCTTACACAAGCTACTGAGCTTATAGGTCAGGATTTGAAGGTGGTTTAAAAATCAGATATTGAAGAATAGAGAGAGCCAAGATTCGTAATTGAAAGATAATGACTGAGGCATTCATCTGTGAAGTTCATGCATGTTTTCAATTAGTTGCAAATGTTCTTACACAGTTTAATATATGAGACAGGTAAGACTGGTGTCGTGGTTTAACCCCAGCCAGGACCCAAGCCCCACACAACCTCTTGCCGACTCCCCCACCAGTGGGATCAGGAGGAGATTTGGAAGCATGAAAGCTGGAAAATTCATGGGTTGAGATGAAGACAGTTTAATAGGAAAAGCAAAAGCTGAGCACACAAGCAAAGTAAAACAAGGAATTAATTCACTGCTTCCCATGGGCAGACAGGTGTTCAGGCATCTCCAGGAGAGCAGAGTCTCATCACACATGACAGTAATTTGGGAAGGAAAGTGCCATCACTACCTTCCTCCTTCTTCCCCCTCTTATACACTGAGCACAATGCCATATAGTCAGGAATATCCCTTCAGTCAGTTGGGTCCTGATTGTGTCTGTTCCCAGCCTCCCACACACCCCAAACTTCCTTGCTAGCGTGGCCATACAAAAAGCAGAAAAGGCCTTGGCTCTGTGAAAACCCTGCTCAGGAATAACAAAAACACCTCTGCATTATCAAGCCCGTGTTCAGCACAAGTCCCAAACACAGCTCCATACCAGCCACTGTGAAGAAAATTAATTCTACTTCAGACAAAACCAGGACATCTAGGAAACCAGTACAAACTTTCAAACAATAGAGATGCTCTTTAGGACAACTCAGATATTTTGAAACTGGGAAAAAGACGTGAAAATTAAAGTGAAAGAAGGAAAACTAGGAACATGTTATCCATTATGAGGGAGTAACAGTAAGGCATATCGAATCACAGAATCCCTTTTGAATGTGCACAGTGCTTTCTCAAAAGTACAGAACAGCTTTTGAACACCTTTACATGCACTTGATCACCATCTATACTTATATAAACCAATCCTAGGCACTAAGAATTAAAGGTTTTACAGCTGTCATGACCAAGACTGTCTTGAAACAGAGCATGCAAACAAGTCCCAAATTTTAGACAGAAGGAAGTCAGATATGCAAAGGAAAAATAAATGCTGTACCTGCTCTCTTCATAAAATGAGTTGTCTCTTTCTGTGAAGGAATTCCTTTTAGGTACTGTTTTCTCTGCTTGGCTGTCTCTCAGCATTCACTTGTGTTGTACATCATTTATCAGTGCCAGCTCTGGGAGATAACCAGCATCTGTGAGATGTGTAGTACGTTTTGGATGAAAGCTCTCCCTGTTACTTTTAACAATGCCAATTGTTCTACATCCCCAGTGTTCTGCACTTGTCTTTTGTGGTTAGAAACAGCATTCCCACTCGCAGTGGGAAAGGATAAACATTGAATAAATATTAGGCAGACAGCAAACAAAATATATATAAGTTTAACATGAACAGTATTTTAAACTGTAACATGATAGATTTTAGCATTTTTTATGAGTGTCTAAATTAGGAGCCTACTTTATTAATTGTCAGAAGGTGTCTAGGGAAAGACTATTATTGTCCTCTACTTTTCAGTCAATAAAAAGGCAAGCATTTCTGATTCAAAATATTGAATTCACACTTGAGATCTCAGACCCAGGAGGCTCTCACATTTTAGATACATCACTGACAGCAATTACATCCAGACTAGGCTTCAGTATAAGCAATTTTTTCCTTCAAAAATGTCTACATAGATAGCTCCTGTGGTACAAACAACCCTATCTGCATCATTCAGTCCAGTCTGCAGAAATGTTGGGCATGAGGAAACTTCCTGATGCATGGAGAGGTCTGAATCGTCTCTCACCATGATGTCCAAGCAAGCTGCCTGCAGCTGCTGTGATAACAAGAAAAACAGCTGAGGTCTGCAAGAAGGAGACTGCCTCAGGTTCTCTGTGTTCCTTTATTGGAAGTCACATGCATCCAAAGCTAAGAAGATGGAATAAGTTCTCAGTTTCCATTGTGTCCTTGACATTGGGAGTTTCTGGAGGTATCCTCCTGATGGGCCATTACAAATCTACATTTTGGCACACAAGTTCACAGAGGTGTTGTGGTCACTTTTACCTTATCAGTTACATTTGTGGAGGAAAGAGACTGACACCCAGTGGTGGGATCCCATGACTCCCAAAATATGCATGCTGACGTGCGTGATTTGGACAATAAGACTTTGGATAATAAGACTTTGGATAAAGTATTATAACGAAAATCAAGCTAGGATGGTATCACAGAAATTGTGCTAGAGCATCTAATTTAAAGGCTTACACTCTGACTTTTTTTTTTTTTTGAGCAACTATCCTTTCCTCATTGACACTGTGGAGATTATTATTAGCTTCATGAAAGAGATGACAAGGACCTGACATACTGGTTGGGTTCCCAGCTGCACAAAGACACTTCCATTTCAGAAGAATCTGTCAGGCCTTTACTCTTTCTGTTAATTCAAAAGTTTGAAAGTCAATGAGACAGCAATACCAATGGTTGCAGGTCCAAGGAAGTTAGTCCTTTTTCCCTATATTTGCTTTCCAGTTTTACTATGCCATCAAAATACTTGCTACAAATTTGATGAGTTGATGTTTGTTGCCTTGGACTTCAATAACTCTTCTACGATCACAAAAATGGAAGTTGCCAAGGAGAACTAATTTTCTGCTTAACTACAGCCTATTTATCACTCTTGCTCTGTATCTCTCTAGATTTGCTGAGACATAGGTACATCAGTCATCTGCCATGTGTTGGTTTGCTGCTAGATCTAGATTGTTCCCTTTTATTTTATTTCCATGCACAAGGATGAAAGTACAAGGCAGTAGTCACTTCAGTCTTGCCCTGAGGTGTCTCCAGGGCACAACTGAGAAGCAATACCAAGTTCTGCAATCCATTGAAGTTTCCATGTCCTCCACTTCTGAGTTACATGATTTGTCTAGTCTTGGCAGGTTAGTTAAGGTTTCAGGTTCATTTGAAATTTGATTTAATTCAGGCATTGTCAAGTAGTTTATTAAGTTTATTAATATTAAGTGCAGGGAGAAGCCCTGTGATTATCACCAGATCAGATGAAATAAATAACAGACAGATAGGGATTTCTGTAGGGATAGAAGGAAATACTTAAATAAGATGCTACAATCACACCATCATGATATAAAGAAGTGTTTCTCATCTGCAACATTCCAAACCCATTGCACAGAAGCGCATTTTGATGACCAGCAGTATAATTAGAATGTAGAATGAAACATTGTGAAAACGAAAACTGTGAAAATATCTAGAACTTTCACCTGCCTGTCTTATTTCTAAGTCTTATTGTCATTCATCAGCTTCTGTTAATCTGGTGTGGCCCTACCAATGCTTCATAAGACACTGATTTTTGGCCAGTAAAACAGCTTCTCTGACTTGATGGGGATTGATAGCAAATGAGAGAACAAATGAGTATCAAGTTACTAGTGTATTCTCAGACATTGCTATAACTAATGAAAGACAGAAACATGTTTTTTGGGGTGGGTGTGTTTTCTTACAAAAACACTCTTCAGTGTTTCCATATCTAGCAATTATTGTGACCACATTTTTTTACAATTCATTATTCCCAAATGAAATATATGTTTAATGCTTAGTGAGTTTTTGTTTATACATGTGCTTGATATTCTACAAAACTAATTTGTGAAAAAAAAAGATAATAAAAAGAAGCTTTAATTAAGTTGAAAATGCTAATTTTATTGTCAGTGAAGAACAATCATTTCATTCCAGCATTTCTTCCGTGTTTTTACGGACTTTGAAAATCACGACAACTGTAGTAGAGATTGAGAACATATGGTGGAGACTTTATATGTACGTAATACATAATACAAAAACATTGTATGTTTCAGATCAGGTTTAGTTTGGTCGTATGCAAATTTATCACGCAGTACCAAACTTTAGACTGATATAAGATTTTTTAAAGTTAATAAGAACAACGGAAAAGTTTTTGAGACATTTTAATCAAAATACCTGTTTGTACATTTGTCTTCTTTGATAATAAAATGGTTTACAGGTTACTCTGGTTTATTGTGGATTCACATTTCAGTTTGCTTTTAAAAATTACTGCCTTTTGTTATGGCTCATTAAGAATCTGGAACTTTGATTTACTTCCTTGGAAAATTCTCTTTGATACTTTTCATGGAAAAATTGATTAGAAGTTATTCTTTTTTTCTGAAGACTGATAGATATTACTGTTTTCCTTACTGGTTTTAACCTTCAAGTTTTGCTTCTTCTAAACTTCAACTTGTGTGTGATGTATACATACTTTGCTTTGTTATTATTGAGCAGTCTCGTTTATCAGGCATTTTTTCTCTTGATTTTGTTCACCTGTAGTCCAAAACACATTTACATAATAGTGAATAAGTCAACAAACCAGCACTCCTATTAGAATGAAGGATGCTCATATACATGGAAAAGCACATCCTAGCTTTTGCAAGTTCACAGAAAATATGGACAGTATGTATATATTACACAGAAATTGGGGGAGGGGCAGAGAAGAACTTCCTAAAGATGCCAAGCTATGAAGACAGAAATATACACAGGTCCTTTAAATGCTCATCTAGTGTCCTGCCCTTTATATAATACAGTTTCAATTTTTCCAAATCTTTCTAATAACTATTCAAAGGAATACCCAAGAAGTCAAAACCACTGGGCTACAGTATTTTTAAACTCCTGAGCAATAAAGCACTTCAGTCTGTGAAAGACATTTTGGTTAGAGCCCTTAAACTTTGAAAGGAAACCTAGCTTTTTTTACTACACCGCAGTTGACTCATGAACAAAGCAAAATGCTTGAGACACTTGTATAAACACACAGCACCCATGTAACCTTCCTACAGATGTGAGGCAATCAATTCACATGCTCTATAATTATTCTTTCTTAAACTTAGAAGACTAAGAAATGTGTTTCAACATTGTCTGCTTGCCTGACATTGGTTCTTAAGTTACAATCACTTCAAAAAATCATCATGGCTATATCTAAACATATCCAAACTATGTGGGCTCAGCTAAGCAGTCTCATCAGACCAACAGTTTTACTTTTTATCAAATTGCAAACCATAAGTGCACTGTAGCTCCTTCAAACAAGGGGGTAGAGGGGCTCCACTGACAGTAAAGAATGAATGCTTGCACATTATTTTTGCTTTCCTTCTTAAGACTCATTCCCAGAACAGTATTAATTTAGACTATTGCAACAAGGTTTACTGTTTTTAGGAGTTGTTTAGGGTTTTTTATCTAATTTCAGACTCCTCTGACATATTGATTTCAGATTCAGAATCTGTTAAAGTCCATTGATTTAGAGGAGTTTAACTGGTAAAAGGCAAATGTTCAAAGGGTTTCACTGAAGAGCTTTTCTCCATGTTTCTGTGTCAGTTTCAATTATTTGAGTGGACATTGCAAAACTGAAACACTGACAAAAAGAGGAGGGTCTCTGTAACCAACCACCTAAACTGCACTTATGATGTTTCCTTATATATTTATTTGCGGTTTTAAACAAATTTTGATACCCAGAATCTTCCCAATTGTTCATTATGGCAGATGCTGCAACTTTCTGTCTATCCCTATAAGCTATCAATCTATCCCTATAAGAAACTGGTAAGTTGGTCTTCTTCACTGACAAAAACCCCCAACAACTCAAAGCAAACAAACCCCACAAAAGTTTTTTAATGCTTGGCATTGTCTCAAAGAAACTGTCAGGTAATCGCATGGAAAGTTTCTGATCATTGAACCTATAGTCTGGTGGGAATTTTTTGGGTGTTGATATGAACAGGATACTATTTACTATTTTCAGTATTATCCTGAAAGCTAAATTATTATTTGCCTGTTTGCAGCTTTAAATTTCTACTGCCAGATGAATGGTTTAAGTGTTTTTTTCCCCTTTTCTTTTTCTTTTTGTTCAAACCCAAAACTGTGCTCTGAAGCATTTAGAAAGAGAACAGTAAGCACAGCCTTAGCAAAACTAAGATACGATTTCCCTCACTTATTCCTTTAATAGAGACATTAATCTCTCTTGTCATGGTTTTGTTGCTATACATATAGGCCAAACCTCTTTTTTATTCTGACTGATTTACTTTTATTCTAGATTGAGGAAAACTAACAAACAAGAAAACATCAAAAGAGGAATTGTAATATGCTGCTTCCTGATTGAAACACTAAATGGGAGCTGTTTCAGCAGGGAGCATGATGTGTTTAAAGGCACAGTGAACACTGAACTCTTTTCTTGTGCTATATACAAGATTCTCACTCCTAATTTTTTTTCAATCCCATTTAGTTTGTTATACTGTATATGAAGAATTATCACAGTCTTCCATTTTGTATAAAATATTATATGTGAAACTTGCTCCTACAGCTACTTTAAATGTCGTGATAAACTAAGGAGCAGCCGAGAATTATCATAGATAGTGCTGCCTTGGACATAGATAGAATGCCTTGAGAATAATTACAGTTTTATTCTGAGCCGTTTGGCACTAGTCTTTCTGCCTTGTCTCTGGATTTAATCGCTTACGGATCTTTTTTCCCCTTTATTTGATCTCTCCTTCAGAGATCCCAGGGTACTCAGGTGCTGCTGCTACACTAAGCTAATATAAAATAAGGGCTTCTTAGAAAGTTCTGTCTTATGTTTCTCATGGCCCATTGATTCTGACTTATCCACCTTTCTTACCAAGGGGCCACTCTGATGGCTCTTAAAATTAATAAAAATCCATAGAAATCTTCCCAGGTCCTATCAAAGTGCCGATATTTATTTCTAACCACTAAATCATTTTAGAAATTAATGGCAGTTATTAATGAATGTACGTATGAAGTAGAAAATATCCTAAAATAGTTAACCCTCCTCAACATCTACATCTGTCCAACACTTGCATATGAAAAGAATATATTAAAGGCGTTTATGTATCTTTTTTTAGTGATTGATGGGATAATGACCACCATAGACAAGTTTACCAATATGCTTAAAATTCAAAGCTAGTATTACTACCGTGCATCTTACACAGTACTTTCAACAAGTTCTTCGTATTTTTCCTTCTTCCTAGTTTATCCTAAGTGTAAAAAGGAATTTTAAACTTTAAATACGCAGCAGCCAATATTGAAAAATAAGAAGAAAAATTAACGAGAAATTTCATTTTAGTCTGATTTAATAAATACCTAGTTTTTAAATTTCTGAGCATATATTTACTATACATAGTTGTTTTACAGAGTAGCATTTTCAGACTAAACATAGAAATTTTCCTTCAGAAAAAAATAGTTGAAATTTCATTGTGAGGGCTTAAAATTCTGGTTTGTGCACATTTAAAAAGGCAAATAATATTGATTTATGAACATAGAAAATTTTACTGTATTTTGCTGTATTTCATAGTAATGATAATACAATTAGCAGTCAGGACAGGGAGCACTATGACTTATTTCCTATATGTCTCTGAAAATTCATTGCACCAGCCTTTTCAGTTGTGATTCTGATTCTTCCATGCTAAATACCTGACACTTCAACACTCAGTTAAATTTCTAGATATACTGAGCAAAACCTACAGACACACACACACACATAGATATATATACATAAAACCACATGAATTTCTACCGTGTTTATTCTTTAGAAGAAGAAGAATGTATTGCTCTTCTCCATCAGCAGGATATGTCAAGGTGAATGCATTACTCTGGCACAGGCAGAGGTAAGTATCTTAGTAAAAAAATACTTCAAGACTGGTCTTCCAAAACAATTAAACAAGACAGCTTTCAGAAAAGAGAATACAACTTTTAATTGCCTTAAAATCTACATCTTGAGTAAGATAATTTACTGCATAAGGAAAGTGTTAGATTTAGAACAAAATAAAGAAAATCTTCTTGCCTTCGTTCTATAAAATGTCATGCTATTCTATTTAACAGTTAAACTCGCATACTTTAACTCAATCTCTTTTTTTCTTTAATTTGCCTTCAGCATTGAGATCATTTTTTGATGCTTGAAGTTCTCAGAAGACATCAGTTTTTAATAATATCTCCCACAGTCTCTTAATATTGAGAGTTTCAAACCCTACCTAAATAATTGCAAAAGTCCCTGGACTGAGATCTGGAGAGCATCAGCTTCTCCTACTGCTGCTCAGCCCATTAGCAAACATCCAGGAGGGCTATGAAGAGAACTAACAAAATGCCAACTTGCTTCCTGTGATATTTAATGGCATATTCAAAGGGCAGCAGATTTCTTGTCAGTACATGAATGGTGGTAAAGCTGATAGAAAAAGCAGATATTAAGATTCAAACTTCATACTGATCCAGACACCTGTCAGTCACTCTGCAATTCGGAGTTTTTTACTGTGATTTTTCTAGGTCTGCTCATGATAACCCTTGAGACTAATAATAAATTTAAAAAATCCCAGACCCTTCCTATTCCAGTAGACTGCATGTATTAATGTGTTCTTCACAAAATAACAATATTTTACTAATTTGAAAAGAGCTGAAGACATGATCATTGCAAAATATTATTTCCTCCTTAAAATTTTCATACAGTAATTTTTGACCTTGATTTCCATCTTAAGGGGTTTTTATCTGATGGAAGCTTATCCTGTATCAGATTATCTTGTTCCCTATAAATTCAGATGGAGGAAAACAGTGATAAACCACTGATAGCACTAAGCAATATTTTTTATATTGCTTTAGAATTTCACTGCTTCTTGTGCTTTGGAACACAAGTTTGACAACAAACACATCCAACAAACACATATCAAAGAAGTGATACAAAGATTCTACAATGAAAATCTCAGGAGGACCTCTCTTGTTACTAAAAAAAAAATTAAATGCTCAGGTACAGTAAACTTTTGCAGAGTTCCCTAGTGAAGGTGAAAGCAGCATGATTCTGAAGCTGTAAATACTTTGCATGGAAAGTGCAATGTTCAGAACGTTCAGAGACAGTAGCTACAATGTATTGTTCTATGCTCTGGTTTTCCTACAGAACACATTTCATTTTATTTAGTTTTATTGCATGCCTTTCCCCTTCTTTTTGTCTTTTCTCTTGTTTAATGTCAGTACATTTGCAACTTCACTAACCCTAGTTCTTAGTCATCACTCTCAGAGCAGTAGAAGACAGAGACATATTTAGCAAGATAGCTTGGTCCCCAGCTGTTGCTGTTGCCTATAAATAATGCTGTCATCTATAAATAATGCTGTCAGACTGCCTAGACACCCCAGTCATTTATATGGATTCCACAGAACTGCATATATGTGCTAAAAAACATGGTCATGAACCAAAAGTGTAATATAACAAATTTTCTTCCCCTTTCTTATTTTTACTGCTTCTATTATAAGTTATAGAAAATGAGGCTGTGTGCATAGTCAAAGATGTGCACTGTTTGAGAATAAGATTTTTGACCTTAATTCTCAAACTCTTAGAGCATCGATTATCTTGCAAAAATAGTATTCTATTTATTCTACTTTTATTTTCTTGCGGTTTACAAGTGTTATAACTTTATGTATCTACACCCCCTACACCAGTTCCATGTGTCAGAAGTCACTAAGTGTAACAGTCTTATAGGAGGTTTTCTATCTTGTACTATTAATATTTTCCCATGTTTCAAGAAATATTTTCACACCACTTTCCACCCCCCCC
>VZRZ01005014.1:30832-70653 GCA_013398175.1 Climacteris rufus | reverse complement strand
CCACTGCCCCCCCCCCCCCCCGCCATATTCCAAAGTTCATTCCTTTTTGTCATCTTCTTCAATTTTGGGTCTTTGCTTATTAAATGACAAATGCCTCATTTTTCTAGCATTAGTTCAGCACCTAAGAGTCACCAGCAAAGTAGAGAAGAAAATAAACTTGTTTTCAGTTCTGGATGACCTTATTTTCTGGTCAGCAAATAACGCTGACATCATTTCCAGTACAAGAACTTTTAATTCTGATTTTCTGTACAAGTAATTGTAGTTACACAGGCAGATAGAGTCTGGTTCTGGAAATTAAAGTCTTGAAAGAAAGCACTGTTTTTGATTTTTAGAATCATTTGTCTAATTGTACTTTTTCCATCTGCACTACACTGTTAAAATATTCTAATTTTTTTCCAAGTAGTAAAAATCCTTTAAAGTATTTTTATAATGTTCCTGTTAATTCTCTTTGTGAAAGAAGAATAGATTGTTTTCTTTTTCTACTCTATTTGGTTTCTGTTATTAGGAGAAAAAAATGGAGTATACCTGTGTTTTCTGTGCTGCAAAGCAGTTTTTGTGGCCTCCTGTGGATTTCCCTGCATAGAAAAATAGGTTGTGTTTTGGTTTTGATTTTCATTATTATTATTTCTGAGTCCATTCTTATTTTCTAGTGTTCCTATTTTTCATCTACAGTTCTGAAGCAGTGGCAGATTGCTTTCTGGGTTAGATAATATGATCAAACAGATCTGTGTCTTAAAGAATACTATAATCTCAAAAATTACTTCAGATTGAAAACATTGTCCTTGCTGCTGTTATAATTTACGAGAAACAGACCATATTTCTATAAAGAAAGGTGAGTGATGGGGAGGATAACCTAATTTCTTTCAGTGTGTTTACTATATGCATTTCACACCACTTTACACTCAGTTTCAATTTCTTGTGTAATGTCTCCCAGACAAACACCCTGTTTCTTTGGTATAGGATGGAATATTATTTTAGTTGGAAATCATCACTCTAAAAATCGCAAGAGGTAAGGGAAAGATTAACTACCTTGAAAATAAATTCTTTTTTTTTTTTTAAGATAGCTACATTTCAGATTGATGATGTCTTGTCAAGTAAGATAGTATTTTCAGAATTTTCGGCAAGAATAAGTTCTTCTCTGTTTTCTGTGTACAATAGTTTTCATGCATTTTTCAGGCTTTAATTATTTAAATTATTTCATTTTTTCCTTACTCTGAAGCAACCTCAGTGTAAGTATATTGAATGTGCATTATCTATATATAATTGCACATACATTTTCCTAGAGCAATCTTGAGATTGAATTCCTATAGACATATGCATTTTAATATACAATGATCAAGTTTGCACTTGTTTAATGTGCAAAGGGATACTTATACACATAAAATTCTGTTACTAAAACTTCTCTATTACTCCTTCGCAGTGAATCTAAATCTAAATAATTAAAAGAAAAAATTCTAATTGATTGTCACAATGACCAAAGAAAATGCTTCCTTCCCTTCCTCTTTTTTTGATCAAGAATGTTTCCAGTTGTCTATTTTTGTAATTACTTACAATTAGAATCCAAATCAACTTATTTCTTTTGTATATAGAGATGAAACAGCCTTTTCCATAAATTCTGCCACATCTAATCTATCTTTAACTTCACATAGCCTTCTAGTGGGTTTCCAACATGTCAGATAATTGCAAAGTTAACAAGACTTCAGCATGTTGGAGAGAGACCTTATTCTGTAAGTTAGAAAGAACAATCAGAATTTGATCACATGAAACAGAGGGAAAGCATTAGAAAATAGGCAAGTGGCCCCACAAAGGCCTCACTGATAGACAGAAAACAGTATATCACAAACTAAACAAAAGAGACAAAGAACTTATTTGACTGGAAATGAGAAGGAATATAACACCTACTGTGAATTGGAAGATAGTAGCTCTGCAGAAAGTCAAGGGACAAAGCTGGGAACAATTTATCCCAAATTAGACCCAATCTATTTCATTTGGGTCAACTGAGAAAATCCAAACTGGGACGGCCTATGATTACACATGAGTTGTTTTTAAAATTATTTACTGGGGTTTTGCAAGAATTGAAGACATCATGGTTAAGACATCTGAAAACAATGTACTTCAGCTAGAATGGTACTTTTTAAGAAAACAGTGCTGGAAAATATATCCTGAAATTAAGTGAAACCACCTAATATTGCTTCTATTGGGACGTCTATAGTTCTTGATTAAAACTCTCATTTTTGTTTATATGAAATGGAAAATAGAAAAGGAGTTTGGCAGTAGTAAAAATTTAAAGAAAGTCACTGGATTTAGATATCCACGTTCAAAAAAGAAATGTGTTTATTTCATTATTCTCACAGAATCAGTGAAAATCAGAAACACTAGAGAAACTATGAGAACTGGGATTTCGTTATTATTCACTTTAAATTAATTGTTCATGAAATATAGGGTACACTTTCAATCTCAAGCCTGATACAATGTAGCTTGTCAAATGTTATTGACACCCATAAAACTACAGAACACAAAAGTATATATCTAGCTTTGCTTGCCTTATATATTCATAAGGAAAAATAATAAGTTTTCTCTAGACGGCTATGATACAAAAGATTGTGCAATAAGTGGTACAAGTGCAGACATTCCAATATTTCTGAAATAAAATGTGTATTGAGACTTAAGTGCTCTATATATATCATATTTTTATAACATATCATGAATGCAATATATTTTATATATTGCATCATATGTATTAATATTATATACCATATATCAAAGACCATAGATATGGTCTGCAGCCCATAGCCAGACAGAAATAAAATAGGTTGAATTATGTAAGGATAAAACCAAGGTATTCTTGTGTATCTGAAACTGTGTCAGACTAAATTTTGCACCCATTTCACCTTCAACCACAAGAACAGTCTTACCACTCTTGCTTCTAATCAAACAAAATCCAAAAGATTGATTTTTAAACTTGATCTTCTTAAGTTTATAGAAAATTCTGTGGGTTTTATGTTTGTTGTTTGCTTTACTTTCTTTTTTTTTTTTTTTTTTTTTGTTTGGCAATGTTTTTAATTTCTTGGCTTTAAGAGTGTAGAGCAAAAGTACAGACAGCAATTAACTGAATCATCCTTCAGACTGTATATCTGATCATATTTGTGGTTCAACTTCCCTTTTTAGCCAATGCAAGGTGTGACTTCATTAGAATTATCTTATAAAGGTTTCCTGGAAAATATTATAACTTCTGCTTGGATTCCCATTTTCATATCCCAGTTTCATATTGGAAATAAAATTAAATTATAAACATATATACCCAAGAATCATTAGTTTTTAATTCAAAGTTCGGTTCTTAATTCAATAAAATGAACTTTAATCTTAAATAACCTCAAATTAGGTGTACCAGTACAGACTCATTATAATGGAGAGGCTTTTAAACTCTGTAGCAGCCATTAAATCACTAATGTAATGTTCCTTTAAAAAATGACTATTTTTCCTAAATTCTGGAAGGTAGTTTAAAATACCACAAATTATTTTCTAGTCTGAATTTTACATCTGTGTTTGTTTCATGAAGAGTGTATATCTTCAAGTAACATAACATTTAAAGTATTGACTGACACCGCATCTGCATTTCTTCTACCTGGAATAGCCTGAAAGAAATCAACATTTCCAGTACAATAATAAAGGAAGCATTTTGTAGATTTTTGTAGAATTTGATATTGAAAACACAGACTTGGATTTTTTTTTTGCTGTTGTTCCCAGCCTTTATTTTTTTTGTTGGAATTGGGAAACAACTTTCCCTATGAGTTAACACAGAGATATGTGAAGTTTGATAGCTGAAGATGGACAATGAAACAAGTACTTAAGTGGAGGCAATTATCATCATTTTTTATTTGACAGTATTAAGGTAAGTGTTCATATGCCATGACTTCATTTTATATTTCTCTACTTCCTCATCCTTTACCCATGTTTTTTGAGCAATAAGGGAGTTTTGCTCAGTGCTCAGTTGATTCTCGAATCAAGGCACTATTGACATTTCATGAAACTGTGATTTGGCAGCTCAGATTTCTAGTTATGTACAAATGGAAATAAGCTTGAAGGGATACAAGTGCTTTGGGGATTTTGATTATGATCTGCACTTTGTAAAATATATTTAAAATGAGTGATCTCTTGGAATTTCATCTGAAAAACAAAAGGAATCAGTGAAGATGAAAATACTCCTTTTTCTCTTTCCTCTGCTGCATTGCCTCAGATGTGGCAGGTTTTCCTTAGGTTACACACATACTGGTTTTCAAGTAACTCCACAGTAAAATCCTCAAATAAAATGAAGCCAAAACTAAAAAAACACACCCCACTCTCAAAAAAAATTATGTAATAAATACAAGCATTTATAAATAAATATGAAAATCCTAAATTAATGAAATATTTTTTTTGCATTAAATGGAAAAGGGACAGTATCATTTAACAAATACAAGTCTTTTATTTATGCAAGTAAAACTATATAGAAAGATTAGACCTTCAGTAGCTAATTACATGTAAGCTACCTCCTTACCTGTCTTGTGTTATAAATATGGGTTATACTCAAGTGGTATTTTGAGCATCTGAGAATTTTGAGATATATTTAAGCTAGTCCAAACTAGAAAGAATGACCCTGTTTACAGTTATCTCCTCCTATATTCCACACAAACGGAAGCAAACTTGCATTTCTGGGCAACATTCTAAAAGGAAGTCCTTCTGTCTTCCTTAATTACAAACAGTTTACACACTGTTTTATTCAGAAAAAGCATTCCCTCATTCATGACAGTAATGTATAAATGCAATGAAATACATTTTTAGTAGCCCATCCATTTCAAAATTTCCATGGACTGAACAGTGCTTTCTTCTATCTGTTTTACCTTTAATCATGTTGATTAAAAATTACAGTTCACTGCTGTAATTACACCAGAATTAATTTCTTGGGGGCTTTCATTGTTTTTAATTTAATTATAAACACCCATTGATTTTTCACTCAACCCCTGTGAAACTCGAAAAGGGCAGTAATGGTAGGAGAGTCTGCAGAACAGTGCAGAATAGAGATGATTCCTGTATGATTTACAGCAAAATTAAGAACCGTGTTGAAGAGAGTTACCTATCTACAGATACACTTTAATACCTGATTAAAGAATTTTGCAGATTTTTAAAGATAAAAACCAACAACAAACAAAAAACAAGGTGAACCTACATGCTCTAAATTTACATGTTTTGGTAGTTTTCTGAAGTTTGAGGTTTTCAGCCAGTTAAAAGTGATAACACCACCTATTTCTCCTTCAAACACAGAAAACAAAAAGGTCAAATGTCATGCAGAAGTATTTATTGTGAATGAAATTCAAAAAATGTGAACTTAGGATTGCAAATAGAGCTTGAGCTCTTTCTTGTTTATGTGAATTTTGCTCCTGACCCTTTTAGTATACAGCTAATGGGAGTGGAGTTCTCAAAACAGTTTTGGTGATCAGAACTTTTGTTCATAGATTTTCCTGAAAAATCCATTCAGTTACTGCTGCTAGAAAACAGACTTACATCTAATAAACATTTCTTTTTGTTTGAACATCTCAGCTACCTAAACATTCAGAATGATCACAGCCAGCACTCTCTCAGAAGTCAAAGTATTTTTCCCTTGGATGTTTAATTCACCCATACAGTGTCTTGTAACGCTTTTTTTGTTGAAGAGAAGCCGAAATGCAACCAGAAACTTATATTTCAGTGCTTTCTAAGATATAATGAGAGTGTAGAGGTGTTTGAAATTAAGATGCTTTATTTCATAAGAATGATAAAAAGGTACAGAAACAATCAAACAAGGTATCAATACAGATGTATGTCCTGAAATCCACAGTTCTTCAGAGTACAAACACAACATTGGAAGACTATAGTTTTCTCCTTTTAATTTTTTTTCCACAATTTTTCCTTTTTTTCTCTCTTTCCAATTTGCAGTAACAAAGCATATGTTTTTATATATTAATATAAAAATGTTTTAATATATGTTTAATATAAAAATGTTTAATATATGTTTTAATATATTAATATAAAAATATAAATTATCTTAATGCTTTAAAATAATTCTCTAGGTGGCTAGTTGTTGCCCATTTTTCACTGTAAAATAGCTAGTTTTCTCTGTTAGACAGTCTCAAGGACGATTTCTGTAAACATAGCTATGTTGTTGTAAAAATTATCTTTTTACATTCCTTTCCCATGGACACAGATCCCTTTGACGGACACTTCTTGTAACCAATATAGTTAGAGACGGAAGTGTTAACTTTCTCCAATGATCTGTGATTTCTAAAAGTGTATATAAGAATTAAACGAAAGGGGTTTCCCCCCCTTTCCGCCCTTGCTCTGAACAAGAACTTTCGGACTCCAGCTCTCATTAATTCTGCGTCTCGACTGATTACCGGGATAAGCCGAAATAACGGGGCATCGCGGTAATAGCTAGTTTTGCATTAGTTTTGTTTATTACCTAGCCTAAAGGAAACCAAATCTATCATATATTCATGTCTGAACAGTAGTGCTATTTTTTCAATTTTGAAAGGAATGATATCTCTTATTAAACTAATTGATAATAGTGAGGAAAGAAGTCAATCAAGTGTTCAGGCACTTAGGCTTTCTTGTTCAGACACCAGAAATACAGAACACAGTTGAATTCCCAGTAATGGCCCAACATTTCCACCAGAGATGTGACAGGAGATATGTAGATAATTTTATTACGGAAAAAGAAACAAAGAACCCAGTACTGTCAAGGATGTACTTTTTAAAGGAATATAACCTCTCAGTGTAGTAGAGACACCGATTCCTCTGTGTTGTTTTATGAGGAAATAATTTTTATTCCTTCAACATGTGGGCCGACTTATCCCTTGGTCTTACACTTTATCCATTCTGGAACAAAATTACAGTCTCATAAAATAGTGCAGTGGTATTCTAACTGCATAATTAGAATTCAACGTAAAATACTGTAGACTGTTATTAAGAAGTGATTTTTTTTTAATTGTTGATTATAAAATAATATTAAGCACATCCATTGATATAGCATTTATAGGCAAAACATTGTAAAGATATGTGCAAGTAAGATATATTGTATAATTATTAAGTATATTTACAGGAGTTTTTACTTTCATAAGTCTTCACAAATATTTGGTATTCTTTTACTGACTAAATCATAGACTCTATTAGCTCCACTAAGATTACTATCTTTTGTAAATACTTGAGGTAATCATACTGTCTGCATCCTCCCTTAAAAAGCACTCTGCTGCAATTTTTATACTAGATTATCCTCTTGCACGGTATAAAGACATCTTTGATTAAGGCTGGATGAATCTCTCAATATTGAGACTGCAGTTAATTGAGATCGAATAACTTCTCAAAATGTTAATAGTTGCCTGCACTTAACAGTATAAAGTAAACACTACCTCAGAAGTTTGACTTGAATTTTCAGAAAGATTGAATCTGCATCCTAATCATCCTATACTGCTCTCCTCCCATTTAATTAAAACTATAATTTAGATTTTAAAATAATATACTGCCTTCCTATATCAAAACTAGAAATTTTAGGATACCTAAACTAACAGTTAAACAGAAAGTCTGATAATAGTTTATTGCCTTTTCAATAAATTGTGAGTTTCTGTTAAAATAAATTTGGGTATATAAGATTCTATAAGTAATCTCGCTGAATTTTAATTATGTCCCATATTCATGAACCATATTAAATGCATATATGGCAGCTGCTCATTTGGCTGACATAATAGGAAGTGAGTCATTGAACTCCAGAACTAAAAGCAAAAACTATTACATTACTAGCAAAATGGTCAACATGTTGTTACCAGGGGCCATAAGAAGTTAAATCCTTTGTGTAATGGCTCTGAAGGGTACTTACAGTGTAGTCTCACTAATAAAAGCCTTATTTCCGCTGTACAAACCAAGTTCAAAACATTGGAAAATAGATCTACAACAACTGTAACAGGAGCTTAGATGCCTGGTGCACATGTGGGAACTTATGTGTAGGTACAGAAACTTACAAGTTTAAATTTGATGTTGAATTTCAAGTTGATTTTGTTAACTCTCTAGGGCAGAAGAGTGTTGTGGGTTTTACTGAGCATTCAATGGCCTCTGTAAAGCTCTCTGAAGCCATGAGGTATTCCCTTCCCAACTGGTAACGTGAGAAGAGAGCTCTGTTAGTCAAACTGCTTCTTTCTGTTTATATCTCTGAGGGCCTTTCAGAGCCGTCTCAATGAAATTCTGCTGTCAGGAGGTAATCTCTGCAACTGAAACTTGACTGACTTAGCAGTTGTACAAGGAAGGTGAGGACTTAATTTAAGAGAAAATAAAAATATCCTTGTCTGGAAACCCAAACAAGGTTATGAGAAGACCAGAATGTCTGATTTAATGAAACACAGGACAAAGCCTAATGGACACACAGTTTATAATACTATGCTATATATCTTTGGTTTAGAAAAGACTCTCTCTAACCATTTCCTCTATTTTCTGAAAGATCTTTCCAAAGAGCGCCATCACTACAGATTTTGAAAAAGAGTGGTGGGAACTTTACTTTCTTTCTACAGAGCACCAGACTATTAAGAGGTATTGAGGTGATAAAATACGTTTGTGGCAGACAGAATTAGCCATGTTCCTCAAGTAAGCATGAAAATTGTTTCCTTCATTTTGCTGTCTTTGTGAAATGGCAACTTTTCTTCAATTCAAGCAAATAAACCTTTTTGAAAGGATTGTGTTATTCTTAACTATTTTCAATGAATCAACAATTACTTTCACCATTTCAAGAACCTGTTTTTGGAAAAAAGACCTATGTAGTAACATAGTCAATACAGGCTTCCTGTCCACTCCCATTCTGACACCTCAATAATATTTGAACTCATTGATTAAATGAAGGTTAATTTCAGAGACTAGATATCTTAATGATCTTTTGCTTGTTGTTGGCTAGGTGTCTGTGGATGTGCTCCTGCTTATCTCATGAAAGGCACTGTCAGCTGTGGGCCTTTGAACATCCAAGCCAGTGCACCTATTTACTTTCTCTGGAATTAGGATTTTGTATAAAAGCTTCTGGGATCTTGTACTTTTTCCTTTCCTCTCTCTTTCCATATTCTTTTTTCCTTCTATTGGTTAAATTGCCTCATAGTGTCAAGTTTAAGAAATAGAATAAGTTTTATTAAAGATGTGGACACAAGTATACAGGTATCTTGTATTAAAAATAGTTCCACTTTGAACTAGTACAAATTAGAAATATTACTTTGAAATTCATAAACATGAACAGAACAACTAAATTTTTCAAATAGATTGTGGTGTAAAACTGTTAACATTTTATTACTTGTGAGTACTATTAAATAGAGAGGAACTGCAGCTCAACCCTTAGAGCTGAAGTAGAGCTGGCAGGAGACAAACAGTTTAAGCAGATTTTTGTCTGTTGTATGTTTGCTATGAAAATTGCTGGGAAAGGCAGTAAAAATAGGATCCCTTTAAGTCATTTGTGACTCCTACAAAACAGCAGTGGGGTACATGTCCTATAGGCAATACTATTTGTAAATGACTTCTGTGGGAACTATTCATAAATAAAATGAGTGGAGTTCAGAATAAAAACAAGATGAAACTGATGCTTTTTCTCACTGAACTTGCCAGGTGGATGGAAGGTTTAGCTAGTGGGCCATCTCTAATAAAGACAATATAGAGGTAACCATTAATGAGAATAAATGTATTAGGAGCTTTTTGGAAGTTTTAAGTGCCAATAGATAATTCGCAGTTTCCCTTAACGACAGGGAAAAAAGGATTCAGATCGATGGGGAAAATGGACTTGAAAATGTGGCACTGTTCCTTGATTTAAATTCTCAGATGACCATGCTAGAAAAAGGAAAATTGGCACAATAGATAATAAAAAATACAACCTCAAGAGGGCAAGCATTTATCCTTAACAATAACCAGAAAGCAGGAAATTTTCAACAATAAAATTCAATATAGAGCTATTGAAAAATCAAATAAGGACTTAGAGTTTACAGCAGTGACCCTGTTTCATTTATAACAACATTTGGAAGCTATTTGATGCTTAAATCTGATAAATGATTCTTTGCCTGTTACAAAATTTCAATGTCCACATGCAAAAGCCCAAAGAGACAATAGGAGAGACAGAGATATAATTTTTATAGTGTGTGCTAATCTCATGCAAAATATACAGTAAGGATTTAAATCCTTCTAAGATAAGGCTTTTGATAGACCAGAGTTTCTATCTCCTTTGCCACACATTATGGAAAATTAAAACTTTAAAGAATTAGAAAGCACAGAGCAAAAAGTTGAGTAATATCATAATCATCTGGATTTCAAAAACAGTTTTGAATTTTTTCCTAGTAAATAAAAATAAAAACAGTATACAGGAGAAAATATAAAATCTTAAAGGAAAGTAATAAATACAACTATAGGTTTGAAGACCTTTATTGTCATAAATAGAGGAAATAATTGCAAAAAGAATTGCAAAAATATAATTTGCAAAATCTGTTTATTTTTAAAAGTATTACTCCATGTCTGTTGATTTGTTCTGTTCTCCACTTGAAGAAAGTTGAGTTTAAATTATGTTAATGATATATATGAATGTATGTATGCATATATGTATATATAGATATATGATTACAGATATCAACAAAAATGCATTAAATGTTGCATTATTTATAATAATTTAGAACTTACAGGTAACATGTTTGACTATTAGCAATTATTTCTATGCTTCTATTAAATTTGTCATGTTAATACGTATTTATGAGACTGAGTTTTGGTCTATATTGCTAAACACAGTTTGAGATTTTTTTATGGTACATCAGTGTGAGGGTTTTTTTTATATTTCATTGCAAATTCCACACAATCAGGGAAAGGTCAACTTTCCTGTTACCAGAATAAAACTATATTTCCTATGTCACATTCAATAGGACAAAATGTACACCAAAATGCCATGTTGGTTTTAATATCATTATTTCCCACTCCCCACTCCAAAGTGAAAAAAAAACAAAAAAGGAAAGAGCAAAAGGAAAGAGCAAAAGAATGAAACAAAAGTCAAGAAATAAATAGGGAAGAGGATAAACAAAAAGAGGAAATAAGACAAAATAAAAAGGGAAATAATGCTAAAAACAAAACCAAAACAAAACACAATTCTGAGCCACAATCAGGAAAACAACTGTCTTAAATTTGAGCTTAAAAAACCTGGCAGAGTGTTTTTGTGGGAAAGGGTAACTTTTTTAATCCTTTATTTTATTTAACTACATTTGTTTAACTAACAAAGTAGTCACTTCTGAAATTCTTGCCTTGTTTTAAAAATTCAATGTTTCTATACTGGGTTTATCTAAATATTTTCAACTAGATAGATATTAATACTAACCCACCTGTGGCTACGGAAAATAATATTTTAGTGACTGATTAACACAGTTTATATAAAGTGTTACTGATTGGCTTCTAAGTGTCTCATGGTGTGTTGCCCTGAGTTTTGCAGTTCTTCAATGTTTTCATTTTTCTGTAACAGTTTCTCACATACTTTCTGTAAACATAGCCATGTTTTTCTAACTATGTTCTATTGTTTGCATTCCTTTCTCCTGGGCAGAGATATTTGATGGATATTTCCTTTGACCAGTGTGATTGAGGGGCGGCAAGTTCTCCCTCCAATCCACTGTGGTTTCTAAGAGGACATATAAATAAAGTCCGGGATCTGGGAGCCCAGGTGCTCCCCAGTTTTGCTCCACTCTCTCCAGCTTGTGTCTGCGTCTTTCTTTCATGTCCAAGTGCAACATTTGTGGGTAACACTAATGATTATTTTCACTTATATTTTTGAGTATATTAGTCAGTATATTAATTGCTGCATTCCAGAATTTGTTCAAATGCAAGTCATTATAGTTCTATATTCAATTTTGGACATTAACTGCTGTGTCACCTAACTTACCTTCTGTGTTTTGGTCAGGTCACATACAAACAATGAGTAAATGATTCTCCTTGAAATGCGAAAAGATTAGTGGATTCCTACATTTCTGTTCCTGGTCACCCATTAATCATTTGGACCATTGAAACCAAAAGCATTCACAAAGATAATTCAAGAATTGAGAAAATCTAAAATTGAAGAAAGACACATTTACAAAATCTGGAATGAATAATGACTGCATGCATTTAGTAAAAACCTATGACATACGCTAACATTATAGACCAAGACATTGGCACTTATGAAATTAGGTCTTCCCACTTTGCGGACACAGAAGACTAGAAATTAGGATGACCTCAGACCAATTAAATCAACAGGTTATTCTAGCCAAAGTCATCTCTGCAAAGGCCCTACATGTTCATGCCAGTCAGAAATCTGACCACAGTATGAGCCTGAGGGTGTGAGAGCAAAGACTTGTGCTCCTCTTTGAAAGCTAATGCAGTCCTCCAGCTACAGATCTCTTTTCTCACTCCTGGCAGGCTACATCACCTGGAAACAACCATGGCAGTCAAATAAAACTCCAGGGCATGGCACAAGTCAGGGTGAATGGTCCAGCTGCCACCAGATGTCAGTGCTGCAATATTGCTGTGGGTCATGGTTGTTTTTTGTAACATTATCAGACATGCTGAAACACTGCAACATTTTTAAGATGCTTAAAAGATTAAATTAATAACTGTTTTAATGCTGCTGTCTTTATTATTATTTATTCTGAAGAAGGGAGCTCAAGAAAAATGCCTTTAAAAAGTTCTTGCCAGAATCTTGAAATTTGCTGCTACACTCTGCCTATGCATCCTTGGTATCATACAGTTGTCTCTGGATTAGGTTTGGATCCTGTGCAGTTCATCTGTATTCCATTTTTGCTTTTAGTCTGTGACACCACTTGGAAACCACTTTCATAGGTCACAGATCTCAGAAACGAGAAAGCTGGCATTAAGATTATAGGGGATTTTTAGCCAAAAATCAAACCAAGTGTTCAGTGTTCTCATCAAGTCAGAAACTACTAGCAGCTTTTCTTCTTTGCTGTGTTATCCGTTTTTATATTTACAGCCCTGTATGGTCGACTGAACAAGCAAATATGCTGCAACAAATCTCAGCTGTAAAAATGTCTTTTTCTCAGAGCTGGTTAGGGTATTTCGGTTGCTGCCACAGTTTTATCTGTCTTTCCCTGCTCTCTTCCTCCTTCATTTAAATATTATGATAAATGAATATAAATAAAAATGGAAGTCTCCTGTGATGTTGTGAGCAGTGACAAACATCTATTTTCTTAGAGCATTCACCATGTTTCCTTTTAGCACCATGTCTAGAAGATTTCCTGTAATAGGTGGCTTCCTTTACTCTCAAGGAAATTTTGGAGTTTTATATTCTGTTATACCTGCTTAACTGACTTCTTTTCTGAGTGTTTTGTTGTTAAAATAGTGCGTATAAATATATTGCTAGAAATGCTACATTCATAACCTTTACACAGGTACCAGTAAGGTATTGCACCTTGCTTTGCATGTAGCTTATTGTAATGTCTGGTATCAAACGAAGTTCTGGTGCCTTTTCTGCTGAGCAGGAACAGAATGACGCTAAAATATGTCAGATTCTTTAGCTTTGAGTAATTCCTGTATAATCCACCACACAGCATATCTTCTGCTACAAGCTCACTGTATGGGAAAAGTAACCAAGCATCCATCCTCAGGAAATAAAGGGTGGTACCAGCTACACAGCAAGAAATTTCAGGTGATGAAAACTGCTGTCAAAAATAGTGTTATGGTGGAACAGAATAGCCAAGCACATAAAAAAAAGAGACGGGCTCATTTGTCATGTTTCCATTATTGACATCTTGTATCAAGTCAAAACCAGGAGAACTACTTGCATTGACAAGTGAGTAATGACAGTATACAGCAATTCTAATGTTGGGGTGAGGGGGAAAAAAACAACCAAAACCCAAACCCAAGGAAAAATAACTAAAAACCAAAAACCAAAACCAAAACCGAACCAAAACAAAACAAAAACCAAAAACCCAATCAATCAATCAAACAAACAAACAAAAAACCAACCAAAAAAACATCAAACAACCAAAACAACCCCCAAAACACCCAAATATAAAAACCCTAGAGGCATGCACTGGAATCTGGAAGCTCTAAATTTTGTCTTGGAAGTTCTAGGCTTTTTCTTTTACTCTAATTGAGCTACAGATCAAAGTAGACTGCTGATCCTGCTCTGAGCCTTAAATGACACTTGTAGGAGAATTTCTCTATAAATTAAACTGGAAAAAAAAATGAAAAATCTAAAAAATAAACAACATAACTCTGAATCTTCTATCCTTTCCTGTCTTCTAACTACCAAACAGAAAACTAATTCTGTAAGTTAAATGCAAACAGTAGGTAACTTTGAATCCAGCATGCTCTTATCTCCTCATTCCATGCTGAGCTCAGTCATCAATTTTATGTCTGCATCTTTATACAATGCAATTTCAATTTTTCCCCCTACTTTATATAGTCAATGTTGATGACAACAATTTTAAGTCACATCCAGAAATCAAAACCTGAATATATAAAATACCTGAGTAGCTATATGCCAGACTTTAGAAAAAGTTCTTTTACCCAGAATGTGTGTGAGTAAGCCTTGAAAATTGCCCATTTTTTACCTTTGTGTTTTGATTTTGCCTATTATGTAATATAAAAATTTTAATTAGTAAACCTTTCAATTAGTATTTTCACATATATTCATGAAATTTTAAATCAAACGTTTTCAAAATCAAGCAGTTTCAAAATGAAAATAATCTACTTGTCTTCAAATTTTCAATTTCAGCTGAAGAACTAAATGCAAAAGACATTAATTCTTTTATCACACTACTTGTTCCCCTGCTTTTGCAACAATAGCAAAAGCAATCTTGCTAAGTCTATAAAATAAATTTATAGAGAAACATTAATATATAGCTTGAATCTTAAAACAAAAGTCTGCTTTTACATTTTACTATTCTTCTCCAGTTTCCGTGATGTATAGATAACTATTGGTATGATTTGTATTTATTCTGGGCATGTATTCCCACTTGAAAGAGTGACTATGAGGAAAGCTTAAGCCATGGAGAAGGCACAGATTACATCTCATCAGTACTGCTGTGTTCAAAAACAAGGATCTTCATGTGTTTTTTCTGGTGTCTAGTATCATGCTGATTCAGAAATATTTTCATAATTTTACATTCTGTTCTGGTCTCATGTTACTCTCATGGATTTTTTAGGACAGGTTACTGATTAAGAAAACTCAATCTCAAATGATAGAATATAGACATAGAAATGCTTTTCTTGAAATTATTTTTTGTAGGAATTTAAAAAAAAAGCAAGCAAATTACATAACATGCAAGTTATTTTAATGAAGTACTTTAAATTGTAGATGGATCTGCAATTCTTTCCCCTTCATTAAAAGAATTTTAATGAAGCTTAGAATAGGTTATTATTCAACATTTTGAGAATACTGACTATGCTAAATTAATCAGTTTACTTCTAACATGTAATTGTCATTCTTCTAATTATGGAATAAAAAAATCTATGAAAATCAACCTTAAAACTTTTCATAGTTATCTCTGTATTGACACCTATTTTTATTTCAGTTTCTTCACATTTACACTGGTTCTTATCCTACTTATAATAATTATAATGTTCAAGACTTTTACCTCTGCATTCAAAGGAAAGTATGACTTTGTCACCTTTAAAGAAAATTATTTTCTTCTTTTTTTTAATATTTCTGTATCTTGTGTGATGTTTAATCGTGCTGGAACATTTAAGGGCTATCATCCTCCTTACAAATTTCTGAATAAGGTAACTGAAGTGTTACAAAAAACAGCTCTGCAATTTCAATATGTGCTATATTTCTCATCTTAAGAATTTTATTACAAAGGTCAGTACCGACTAAATAACTTGTAGAACTAGGATGTTAATAGAAGCGCACAGCAGCTCAATTAAATCTAAGATTGGAAAGTCGGAGGGACAGCAATGACAATTTGAAGGATAGACAAGGGAGTTGTTTTTAGTGTTACACTTCTGAGTCTGAAATCATTCAGTTTTTTCAAATCTCAGTGTCTAACCTATGCTAGTAAGAAAGATCTTTTATAATGACAAATCTGAATATTGACAGAAAACTAGATATGAAAAATAGATGGATGCTGCCATATGCAAAGGTTGCAAATTGCTAAATACATGGTTTCACAGAGACAAGAGAACTATTTTCTGAATTTTAGATTTGGACAAAGTGAATGTTGCTCTTTCTGACTTAAAAACCTTAGGAGATCACAGACTGTTTCAATGATGTGTGGATGGTTCAGACATGGAGTAGTGAAGCAAAATATTTGCCTGTGTCTATACCTCATTCTTTGTGGACACATATTTTTGCATACTATGACTGGGACATGAAAGAGATAATCCACAGCTTTAAATGTCATGAGAAAATATTATTTTTTATGGCTAAAAATCCCAAATAAAGAATGAGGGTTTTTTGTGACTTCAAAGAAAAATAGGATGTTAAAGCATATGTTTCCCACTGAAATAAATTTCTATTTCTAAAAAAAAAAAAAAAAAAATAAAAAAGTTAAAAGACTTATTGTTGAAATTTAAATTTAAATTTTAGATATGTAATCTGTGTATCCACACATGTATGCATATGCAAATACATAAATGGACAGAAATTTTCCGGTTTTGGATGATGTATTAGATGTAAAACCACATTGTCTTTCATACAAGGTGCCAAAAAATGTTTAAAAAATAGATCAGAAATATAGAGTAATACCCATATGAAATACATTCTAAAAACAATAAAGCTGATTGAGCACTGCAAACACCAGACACAGTGGCCTGAACTGCAATGTAATACTTCTATCATTCTTACTCTTAGTCAGTTTTCATTTCAGCTTTTGTCTATAAATACCTGTTCTTAACTGTCTATAAATACCATTTAGTTCAAAGAATCCACAAACACAGAAGGTACAACGTATATGCCAGGCTCCAGTGCAACTGCTGTTAAACAGGGCAGTCTCTGGGGTTTGGCAGAGAGAGATATCAGGCACACATCAGCTGCCTTGTGGCAAACAATGATTTTAGGAGGAGAAGTGAAGTACAAGAGTGAACATAACTGCAGCAGCTCAGTAACATTTCCAGAGCTAATGGGTGCCAAGTGCCAGGATCTCTCTACACAAACAGTGCTCATTTAGTAGTTACAGATTTCTGATCCATTTTTACGAACTCCTAAGAGTGATTGCGAGCCGACTCAAGTTTTTGGATAACCACTTGGCATAGTGTTTTGCAAAGGATGCCAAACCTCATCCAGATAACAAAGCAATCTGAATGGCAGGTCACCTGTTCAATGACAAGGAAAGATCTCTTTTATGACTGGAAACAGTATTTCAATACTTAAAATATGCTGACAAGAGAGCTGGAGACAGGGTTTTTACAAGAGCATGTAGTGATAGGACAAGGGGGAATGGCTTCAAACTAAAAGAGAGTAGGTTTAGATTGACTATTGTGTTGTCTGCAAGGATGATGAGACCCTGGAACAGGTTGCCCAGAGAAGCTGTGGATCCCACATCCCTGAAAGCGTTCAAGGCTAGGTTGGATGGGGCCCTGAGCGACCTGGTCTAGTGGAAGGTGTCCTTACTCAAGGCAGGGGAGATAGAACCAGATGATTTTTAAGTTCCCTTCCAACCCAAACCGTTCTAGGATTCTAGGAATAGTCTATCTTGAAAATGCTGTGGTACTTTAAAATGAAGGGCTTTAAGTATGTGATTAAGAGATAGCATGGGGAAAAAATCCTCACTGTAATTAAATAATAGTCAGATACAATTTGCTATATCTGAAGAACTCTGAACTATTAGCAGAAACCACTTAAACAAGGATATTTTTAAGTATATATTTCACAGGGAAATTACAAATGCTTAAAACCTTTTCAAAGAGTTAAAAACCTTCAGAATATCTACTAATTTATTCTACTTATATAGAAAATGTGTATGCAAATGTATGTCTTGGAGGTACCTTTCATATTTGAGAAGAAAATGTATTGTGCATAATATTTACGACAGAATGCCTTAAATTACAGCCACTCCATACAGTTAACAGACAGATCACTATATTTTCCAGAGTCCTAATAAAATATCAAGACATCATTCTTTAGTACTGTTTGAGTAGAATACTAGCTGTTCACACACTACTTATAATTGATGATGACAGTCATGAGGTACTGCTATATTTGATTTAAGCTATTCATTGAACTTGAAGATTTAGCTAGGATCTCCTGTCCAGTTTTCATAATCTTCTTTTAAGTGTGGAGCTCTGGGATATTTAACCCCTTATAACTATGACAACTGTGTGGCTCTAAAAACCTTAAACGTTAACATGTTAGATGAGTAAAAGAAGGATGCTGTGGACTCAAATTTCAAAGAGAAGGAATAAAAAAAATAGTGTGTTAGTTTAGCATTGGGCAGGCGTCAAAACAGAGTTTTTTCAGCCATTGGTGTATTTAATGAATTTTGGTTCTCATTTTTTAGAAATAAATGAATGATTAACTGGGGATTTACACTGGTCTTTGAGCAATGTCATGACGGCAATACTCGTTCATAGGATCAGGTAGAGCACCTGACAGAAGAGCTAATCTCTAACTGAAAGCAATGTATTTCAATCATCTCTTTTAGAAAGTTGCTTATAAGGCACTCAGAATTATCAAAGTTTGAAAAAAAAAATATGCAAGTCCTTTGAAATTATGACTCATCAGGAACTTGTTAGTTCATGTTAAATCAAAATATATCAAACACATAGAGGGCACCTTGATATTTTGATATCAATCTCACGCAAATTTCTCTTTAATGTCCATCTAGTTATGCAGATCAAAAAGGCTGAAATTATTCCAAATCTAACAACTTAGTCATTAAAAAAAGTGTTTTAAAAATAATTTAAAAGTTCTTTGCTCAAAAGTCCTCAAGAATTTATACCATCAATTAACAAGAAAGATCTTTATGAATTAATAACTGTGCAAACACAAGAAACAAAGACCAGAAAAAAACTTCAAAGTATTCAAATAGCCAGTGTTTATGTGTAAAATACATCACCAGCAGAATATCAAAAAGTTCTGTAGTGAAAGCTGAGCTTAATAAGAAACGCCCATGTGATCCACAATAAGTTGTGAATGCTGACATCTAAATATTTTCTAATGATGAAAAAATATTTGGAATAATACAGTTTTTAACATTTTTTTTAAAAAGTCAACAAACACAAGAATGTTATTCAAAACTATCTCATGATACTACTGGCATCTAAAAATCAACACCAGCAAATGAAAAGAAACACAAATGAATAATATTTTTTAGATTTGGCTATAGACACAGACAGATAGTATGGGACTAATTCAAGTATGTAGGCCCAGAAAATATGCTTGGGAGCTATTCTCCATTGGTTGCTGAAAAAAAGAGTACTGCTGAGAGCTAAGCAATACTAAGAAAGAATGCTAGGAATGTTTATGAAGGAACTTGTAAAGTACCCCTATATCACTTACAAATTTATACTGTGGCACTACTTGAAAGCCATACTTACGCAGGCCGATCACCTACAAAAGACAATTCAGTAGAACAAACAAGGAACAGAAAAAGGCAAGACAGATTATTAAAAGTACAGTATAATTTCCACAAGAGAAGTTTTCTTTGGCCTAGATTGTAAGGAGGCTTTGTCCACCCTCAACCTAGAAGGTTTCACTGAAAGGTATGTAAAACCATGCCAATCAGGAAAAGGTGTTATGTTTTTCATGAAAGAGAAACTAGGGGAAAAGAGATAATTCTATCAGTGGTTAAGAAACAAACAAAAAGGGTTTTTTACATTAAAAAAAAAAAAAGGCCAAAAAAAGAAAAAAAACCTCCAAAGCCCCAAAATAGAAAAACTTAATGGGGAATAGATTTCAGGACAATAAGTATTATTGTTCAGAGAGAATGGTGAGGTTCCTAAGTGATAAGTCAAGGAAAATTAGATGAGTGGTCCCTCCAGAGTTTCTCTCAGCTTTGTTTTTTTCTCTAAGATTCTTATTAAGAGTCATTATGGGAGATAAGGTCTTGTCTCTGTGTACCTGTTCCTACGGTCATAACCTTGAATACTACTTTCCTGGATTCTGATAAATATTAATTGGTGGTAATTATAAATCTTGTTAAAGCATTTTTTAAACTCTTTGTCATATCTCAATAGGAATGTTAACATTTTTTACCTAGGAGTAACACAGTTACAGAGAATTCTGCTTAGTTAAAAATTGGAAATGAAATAAGAAAAGGAAGACTGAGTGTTCACCATTCCTAGTACACCCTTCTAGTTCTTTTCTAGATGTGAACAACAGCCTACTGAGAGTCAGGCCTCAGTAAAAGTTATTAGCACTGGGTTGTAATACAGAATCACACAGAATTGGTAGGTTTGGAAGGGACCACTGAGACCATCTAGTTCAACATCTCTGCTAAAGTAGGGATTATGTGTAAGAGCTTTATGCATACAATAAAAAATTTGGATCTACAAGGCTTGCACAATCTAGAGAATTTAGAGAATCTAGACTTCCTATTTCCCAGGATTCCCAATAATTTTATGATTATTATGTGTGAAGTACAATACAACTTTACCCTTTCATGTGGTGTTAAATTGTCACAAGCACATTTATTTCCTATAAGTTGCATAACTTTCTACTGACTAATGAATAAATGTCAAAGTCTTTTATATAACAAATTAAATTTAAATTAGTAAACTGAATCAAGAATAACTACCAATCAGTGCAGTACCTTTTCCTATCTGTATAAGTTGTGCCATGCAAAGAATTTCTGTGAATGCTAAACTGAATAAAAGGTAATGGAATTGCGTTGTTGTCACAATAGTGAGTATACAAAACTGGAAATTTTTAAAACTACACTCTCTTTACAATTGTATGGTGATCTTTTCATGATGATAGCAAAGGTCAATAAGCTTTATCTGAGAGCTTTGTAAAATTTATGGCAAATTACAGGAAATTATCTAAATTTTGATATGATGGCATTACCATACACAGAGGAGAATAATACTAATGACCTTTTCATGGTCCATCTCTAGACATAATAAAAGGTGGGATAAAAGCAAGAATTAGCTGTGGACATATTGAAAAATCATCGTTACTATCTCACATTTTTCATGCAGAAGAAGCACTTTTCTGTGCTCTACCTTTCCCCCTTTATTCCTTCTCACAGACATATCTTCAAAGCCACCAGTTGCACATTAATTGATTATCATTTTCACCTGTGGCAATTTTTCTGCTCATAATTTTTTAAATTTCCTGACCCCTACACAAAACATAAAGTGATGATATTCAACAACAAAAAAGTACAAAGGTTCTTTCAAAAATAAACATCTCCTCATAAACATTGGAAGATTACACTGACTTGAAGATTGATAAATCTCAAAACACTTGGAATTAAAAAGAACTGAAAAATATAAAACTTGGCATCAAATATTGCTTTGATGTAGAATAATCTTTGTGAATTTTCTTTTCCATTACTGTTCTACTGCTTATTGAGGCATTACATTACTTTTATATTGAAATGAGAGAGTCAGAGGCAGTGGGCACATCATAGGACATCATATGTTGCAAAATTACTTTAATTACTTTTGGGATAGTAACAACAGTTACATTTGACATAATATTCTTTCTTTGAGAGAAGAGAACTGTTCCCATAAAAATATGAAGCAAATTTTCTGTTAGAAACTGGCTACAAAGTTGAGTTGAGTTTTTTTCTGTACAGCATTAAAGTTCCTAAACTAATTTTAGATTTCCCAAAAATATATATCCTTAAGTCCTAACTTGACTTTAAGCAGAAAGGAGTGGTAAAATAAAAATAACACTTCAATAGAAAAAAATCTGGACATAGAATAGAAAATGGATGGGCTTTTGGAAAATTACATCACTGTACAACATTGAGACCAAAATTAGAAAGCTTTTGGTGTATTTAAAAAGAATACTAAGGTGATGAAGTGAACAGAAAACAGAAAAGCAAAGATGGGTCATTCTGCTATATTTCTTCTTAGCAGAAGCACTGAGCTGCTGAACTGATGACTGTTCATAAATATCTGCAAGACAGTTGGTCCCAGTACCGAGTATGACAGCTTTCAATAAAACATTCATTGTGATGCTTTGAGGTCTTCAGAGTTACATAAAAGAGTTCCCAAACTGCACATTACATGCAGTTTTCCATTATACACTGCACAAAATGTCCTTGACATTCAAGAGTTTGCCATACATATTTTAACATGCATCACTCCAGGGTGTATTTGAAAATACCCTCCACTTGCCTTTAATAATAATGACTTGTCAAGTAGAATCCAGATCTTGGTTAATCTAACATAATACGGACTTGATGGTTTTTATTAACTGTCAAATGGAGCCTGATAGCCGTCAGAAACATTTTTCCCTTCTGTCATGCATTTGCTCCCAGCATATTTCATTTCTGACCACTAATGTAAAAGGTTAATAAATTGCAGTATTAAATGTCATTAATATTCAATATGCATGACAAGTGAATAATTTTGCAGATATTTTATTTTAAAAATTTTGGTATGTTAATGTGGCTATTCTGCATCTTTGCAGAAGTGTAGCATGCTGAATGCATTGGTTAATTTGTCTATGAAGAGTCTGTGAAGCATCTCTGCCACATTAGATTCTCTGAACCTTTATTAAAATTCACATGACTGTGTCATAAATCTGAAGGGTTTATCTTGCTTCCAGGTCTATCACCTTCCCTCCTACTTTTCTCTTCCTGCTATCACAAATTACAATTAATCTAATATTCCTTCAATAGTATTTTATCCTATGTCAATCATAAAATGACCATAGAAAACAAAGAGAAGGTCAGATTTCTAAACATATATTTACTGTCAGTATGAGGCTGGCTATCAATGCTTGTTTTTCTCTACATTGTTGTGCTTCTCAAACAAAGAAATCAAGTCAAACCTCCTTATGACTGTAAACAAATTGCCTGAACAACAGTCAAGCTTATTAAAAATTCAAAATGTTGGAAGACCGGAGGTATAGCTGATGTAACTACCATAGATTTGTTGTGATAATGACACAAAAATATTAAACTGAATACAATATTGATAAAAAAGTCTTATTATGAGATATGAAGTAACATAGTAGGCTGATCTAGAGATTATTATCTTCTTGTCAGAACATACTTATTGCAAATTATTTCTTCATAATTTTTCCTTTAACTGTTAAATTTCTAGAGCCTCAGATGTCTCCATTAACTAGGACAAAGGTGATGTTATGTTCGACACATTTAGCTATCAATTATGGGCCTGCTTTTATGCCTTCTTTAAAAATCAGATTTAGATTTTAACTCAAACCAAGATATTATTTTTTTACCTTTTAAAATAAACCACTTAATTTGAGATTGTTAAACTGACACAAAATATCCTATCTGTCTAATCAGTAATAAAAGGTGTTCCTTGTAAACCTGAACATGTCAGATGTGAGCCTTAGTGTACGTCAGTATTGCTACATCTCATCTTTCAGTTATCCCTTTTAACATTGACCACCATTAGGGAAATAATTTTCCAGTTATTCAGTATCCAGTCTACACTATTAGTCAGTGTTATTGCTTCTTCTATAGGTAGGATACAGGTCTACCTACTTGTAGCTTTCTACTTTCAGAAATGTGAAAATCAGAGTTTGAAACAGTAATTTTAAGGTTGACCTAGAAAGGTAACTGCTGTATTCTGCTTATGACTAGAAGCAAATATTAACATTAGCATGTTGTCCATGTGAGAATTAGGCAGATGAGATATACTGATTCCTTTCACTGTACTGCAAGTTTAAATAGAAAAGGGAAGACAAATACTTTTGGTGGGTTTTTTTAAGTTTGAATTAAGATGAGGAGAAATTAATGATTACTTATGTTGCTAAGGACTGTGTGAAGCCAGTTTAACTTCAGACCTTTTCTGAGCTATTTAGAAATTTTGTTGATTCTTGTGAAACTTTCTTAGAAGACAGAACAAAAATATCAATGTCCTTCCTCTTCCCCGAGAGGATGTTTAATCACTTAAAAGTCCAGTGTATTTGTGGCTAAGTTAAAATGCAGTGTTTATTTAAAACTAGGTCAACAGATCAAACTTGCACTATGAAGGCAAGCACTAGTGATGAGTGACACATCCAGCCCAGGTGATCATGAGCAAGCTCTTACTTTAATGATGTTCCTACTTCTGTTTGATACTGTCTCATGTGAAGATAAAATGAATTACTTAACCCCTGAGAGTGCACAACACGATGTGCAGTTTTCAGGTCATAAGAAACCTTGGTACCACCAGTAGACATTGCTGACTTCTACACTGTTTTTTAAATTTTTATACTGGTACTAAAATTTTACCTATCTGTCTTAAGTATCTCAAAAACAGTTCTTTAGAGAAAACTAGTACCAATAATATATTCACTGATATTAATTATTCATGAATAATAAAATTTGCTTATATCACATGGTCATTCCATCTTCTAATTATATATGAAAACTTATTTTTTCCTTGAATTACTGCTTACCAAAGAGTACTTTTGGCAACCATAGCATTTCAACACTGCCAATTACTTTCTTTCATATACCATATGGAAAAGAAAATCCTCACTTAATGTTTGGAAAAGATGTAATAATTACTTTGTTACAAGATGGGGTGGTTGCATTTTATCACATCCTATTGTGTTGTTAATTGGTTTTCACCAGCATAAAGAAATCTAATCATACAATGTGCTCCAAATGCAGGATATGCCATACATTTGGTTTCATATTATGACAGAAATTGACTTTTGATGATAATATGCACAGAACGTGTTGCCAGCTTGTATTATTAGGACCTGTCTCAGTGCTAACATGTACTCTTCAAAATGAAAAATAAGGCAGAAATTCATTCATTGGGTACTAACCATGTTAAAAGTGACACAAGAAAAAGAAGAACAGTAATGAAAGGAATGATAACTGGTACAGAACTTGTAAGATGGGATGAAAGATATTTCAAGTTTTACTAAACATTTTTTTTGTGCTATTATTATGCTTGTCTGTCCATCTGCATCCTTAATCCACATTAAATTGCTGACTTTAATAAAACGTGTATATTTTAAAATAAAATATAAGGATTTTGTTGAAAGAATACTAAGGACATTTCGTCTTTTATTACATTATTAAATGTCAATTTTCATTTTTTTCCAATGGTGATGGTACAACAGAACTGTTGGCCAAGGCTGGGTGAGAGATAACTGAGAGTGTGTATGGTGGGAGCCTGTGTGTGGCACACCTTGTAGGAGCTCCTTTGTGGTTCCAGTAGCAACACACGTGAAATCTCCAGTAGGTGAAGAGGCACAAAAGAGTTAAATGTTCTGCAAAATTAATTATATTTTAGTAACAGTCATTAGAACAGAATATTCTGTTACTTGAATACAGAGCATTTCCTTAAAATAAGTGGACTTACTATGCCTAACTGCAAGGTATTTACTAAATACTTAGAGCAGCAAAATAGGAAAAGGGATCTGACTTCCTGCTCAGCACTACAGATTTTCAGCTTCTAACCTCTTTTTTAATCACTGATTTTTTTATATATGTATTTGTGATAAATCTGCATACCAACCCTTAAGAAAAGAACTGAAGTTGCTGGCGTAGCCGAATAGAAAAAGACTCCATCTATTCCCTTCCCCCAGTGCCACTTATTTCATTGTAAATGGTCAGTGTGCAGGGTGAGATTAAATCCTTCCTTGATAAATAAATGTATAGACTGTAAAAAAAGGAAAAAAATGGGAAATAGCTTAAAACAAAACCATAATTGGACACACCTTTAATTGAAAATAAAAATATTATTTAAATAGTAACATTTTTATATTGGCCATAAGACACTGCAAAATGAACACTCAGTGGAGGCAATTCATTCCTAGTTGCATTGATGGTGACATCCTTCAGCCTCATGGCTAACAGTGGCACACTAGCTAGGAATTAATGTAGTATAGCTTATGCCTTACCATACCTTATCGATTAATTAAAATGAACCAGTTTATTAAACTGGAGAGATGAAGCTTCACCCCCTACATGCCTGAATGAGTCTTTGAGCAGCACAAAAGTCCCTTTCAACTTTCCTCATTTCAAGCCTCTCACAGTAACTATTCACTTGTGAGAGATTTGTTGACTGTTCCTGAATACAGTCACTGCTTCCGTGCTGTGGCAATCCATGTATTTGCAGGATAATGAGTTGTGGGAATGCCTAGATTCTGCACCCCTACCTTTGCTTTTAGCTGTCATTCAGCCATAATAAAGCAACATTTTGGAAATACATCCTAAATAACTATTTCTGAAACAGCAATATAGTTTACGTTCAGTACTTTGAATGCAACAACACTATCAAAGACAGTGCTCACAGGGCTGCAAGTTTCAAAAGAAACATTTTCCTCACAGAATTGCTTAGGTAATGTTCATTTGAAACTGGAAGACAAAATCTACATGTGGCAATAACATTAATGCAATTGCTACAGAACTGTTCTGAATCTCACATGAAGTGGGTTGATAACAGAAAATGGTAGACTTGAAGTATTAATGGGGTTCAGAGATAAATTAATGTAATTAAGTTATAGCTTACTGCTAGTGACATGGCCTTGTCATGTTTTAATAATTTTAGAAGCTCATACAGCCTATTACATTATCCTAAACCTTATTCATTGATCTTGCAGATTTTGTTCCGTTTATATTTAAAGAGTTTTTATTACTAAATTACTGGGGTTTTTTTCCACATCATCTCTGTTTTAAGATATTACTTTATACAAGTTATGTTTCCTATCCTATCTTTTTCTTTAGTGCTCTTTCCCTAATCTTCCTAGAAACCGGAAAAAAAAAAGTTTGTTAGGGTGGTGAGGAAACTGGTCACATGCATTCTTCCATTCTTCACAAGTTACTCAGTCAATTTTTCTTGTTTTGCAGCTAGTTAGCTGCAAGTAACTAGCTAGGAACTGAACTACAGAATGCAGGGGTGGACAAAAATGTTGACCCTAGTGATGTCATTACCAAAGTGGTAATGAAAACTGCCACAGTTTTGATTTTAATCTTTGAAACTTACAGCTTCTTTAGTAAAATATAATTCTCATCTTCCTCCCATGAAAGGACTATGCTCTTCAATGAGATTTCAAGATGGCAGATTTATTTCCATTATTATTCCTTCAGCAGGAAACTTATCATTACTTTTATAAAATTATAAGCTGTTTTTTCTTCTATTTTTATCCTAAATATCCATTTCTGTCACTAAATAATGCTTTGAGTACATTATCAAACCTTTTTGCAATGATTCATGCAGAATAGAGAAATGTTTTTGCATTTGCCTAATCAGTATCACATTTTTCAATTTTCCTAGATCATTACCCTTGTCATGTGTCAGAATTCTTCTGGGGCCTACAAATTCATCAGACAATTAAAAAAAAAACATGCAAAATGTTACTTGCAGGCAAATGATTCCTTTCTGTCCAAAATATTCACTGCAATGTGTAGACAGGCATTTGATATTATAAATGGCTTTTGTTAATACAGATTTTGGCCCTGACTAATATGGAATGCTCATAATAGAATACTCAGTCATATTTGTGGGTATGTGAAGGGCACAGTATGGGAATAATTGGATTTGAAAAAAGGTCTCTAGAAGGTCATACAGCTCCTGATGGTGCTTCATATAAAATGTACATGCTACAAATTGTAATTATAGTTTGGGTAGATACTAACACAGAGAGTGCAGGTTAATGCTGGGTAGTGCTTTCTCTTCTAAAGCTCTTTTCAGTTGTTGACAATTTTGCTAAACTTTAGGCATTTAGAGTGAATTGTGCATGCTGCTCCACCTTGATTAAAAATTTTGATGTAAATGGATCCATAGGCTACAAAAATGTATGTAGAGGAGAAAAGAGAAAAAAAATTAGAAAGAAAAAAAGAAAGAAAAAGATGTTGTTTGTGTAAAGAAGAGGGGTTATGGCTGTTTCTTCTTAAGAGACAATAACGTTTAAAATTTGGGTAAGGATGTCAGTAAAGAGTTTTTCAACTTTGTGCCACTTCCGTCTATTACGAAAAAAAGAATGGTAGACCACACTTCCATCATGAATTTCAAATCCAATGATATTGTTGCCATGCATTCAGAAGAGGCCTGTTAAAGATTTACTGATGAAGTCTGAAGCCGAGTTGCATTTCACCCAGAGAGGACACACAATTTCAACTTTCTGAACAACTCTGAACCTCCAAAGAAGTAATCATCCATAGCCAGAACTGACCTGAACTTCTACTGCTGCATGTGATTTACTAATGAGCACAGACCTGAAAAATGAGACATATGTTTCTTCTTGATTTATTCCCTTACCTTTCCTGAATGCTTCAGGAGAGTGAAGACTGAATGAAAACATAGATGATAGAGAAGGTGTGGGACAAATGAGAGTGTGGTGAATAAGAAGCAGGCATAAAGAAAAAGATGTTATATGAGGGAGAAGCAGAATGGCTGAATCAGTAGGGAGGAAAGCTATTTGCTGATACGGAGTTCGGAGATGCATTAGTATTGGACAAGAGAAGAATTATTATCTCAGGGTTCAAGAAAATGACAGAAGTGGTTAAGGGAAAATAAAAGATAAAGATATTAAGATAAACATATTATATAATGTATATAATATATATATAATATATATATAAAAGATATTAAAGATATTCTCTTTATATTTATTAAGAGAAAGATAAAACAGAAAAAGTAGAGGCAAAAATACGTTTTGTTTTTTGTTTCTCATTTGGCATACCCTCACCTACAGCTGAAACTGACTGCAAAGTGGTGAGATCCTACATTAATTTTCTACCAGAGGAGGTTCTCTAACAAAATACACTCCTCTCTGAGTACCATTTCAAAATAAAAATTGTGCTCTGGTATGACTTTTTGATTTATTTTAAAGATTTTTGCTTTTTAATGGGAATTACATCCAAGAATCATGTAAATAATTTTAAAGTTGACTTTGAATTGTATAGTACTCTCAGTAATATTTTCAGCTCTGCATTACTACTGGAAACTTTCTCCAATGATGTACTATTAGCATATTTTGAAAGAGCAGTTCTATTCTCAAAGGTCACAGCTTCCGAAGCCAAAAGCAACTAGGGGGAAGAAAAAACAAAACAAAAAACAGTAATTAAAAAATAAAGATTAGAAGGAGGGAACTTAAGCAGCAGAAGCTAATCTTTGGGTAAGAAGAAAACTAAATTCACACTGAAGTCTTGAGCTATGTTTGGAGTGGTTTAAGTGACATTTGGTCTACTCACAATGTTATAGGACAAGAACAATTTCATTTCCTTGCTGTAAGCAAGGCATTTCAACAAAATGTCTGGACATACTTTTGACTTTCAATGATTATACTTACTCAGGGACATCTTTGTTTTTTAAAAAAGTATTTTGAACATTAATAAGTAAATATTTTACAGAGTAAGTGGTTTATATTTGAAATACATACAATAAATTAATTAGGGAGTGTGGTGCACTTTGTCTCATAGTTCATTCTTTTTCATGTGGTTGAAACGGTGACAATTTGTTGAAATACTTCTGTTTCCTCTTCAGTTGTTCACAATAAGAAATGTTTAGACTCCAGATAGGTAACTACTTTTTAGTCTTGTTTTTAACATAGGTTTGCAAAATTGCAACAACTGTGGTGTTCCACTGAAATCAAAGTTAAAAAACAATGCCTTTTGGCAACACTTAAGCATTGCTCCAGCAGTGGAAACGTGTGTTGCAGTTAGCAGTCCTAGAAGATATTTCAAGTTTGGCATCTCCATCCAGGCAGTCAGCCAATCACTTTTCAACCTGAAGGTAGAAACAGACAGACTACAGAGGAGGTTTATAGAAATATTTGAACTTAATACAGTAGGTGACAATAAAGAACAGATATACATGGGACAAAGGGAAAGTTAGTGCTCATTTATCTGTCTCAAGGAAAGACTATTATAGATCAGTGATTCCTTTTGCTTTCCCATTTTTCTGTAATCATTATTCACCACTGGGAAAAAGAAAGAAATAGACCATTCCTATGTATTCCTCTACTGCATAGTTCATAGATGGGATTTTTTGTAGCACTGGATGAGTATTTCCTTCATACAATGTAAAAGTTGAGTGATAAACTGTAATTAGAACAAAAATAATGTTCTCTAATGACTTTGAAGTCAAGCAGCTAATAAGAAAAGTGACTGGCAATTCATTATGATTTTCATGTCTATCAATAAAATACCTGAAGCAAGAGAATCTCATAACATTGTGTAGCCACCTTTGTTTCACTAACTGAATTTGCTTTGTTGATAATTATGTAAAAGACAATGAGTCTTTTACCACACTGATTTTCCTAGTGGATTATAAAAACAGGTGCAAGTTTGTTTTCAGATGAAAACCATTCTGTTGGGGCTTTTTCCTCCTTGATTATTTTTAACTATGCTGCAAGTCTCAGAGACGCAGAATTGAGAATTCAATTACTGTGCTGAAAACTTTCTAGATGCGATTTTCTGACAATATGTGAGATTAGTTAATGGAAAGAGGACTCATTCAGAGTGTACTGTAGTGGGCACACCTATTATAAAAGGGTTTTATACAGATGTCTTATTTTACAGGGAAGACATATTTGCTTAATCTGAAGCTTCATCATTCACGTTTGTACTATGGTAGTGTGGTGGTTTGACCTTGTCTGGCTGTCACAGATGTCCATTCAGCCATTGTCTCACTTTCCCTCCTCAAACGAGCTCATGAGCTGAGATAAAGATGGGGAAATCACTTACTCATTACTGTTAGGGGATTTTTCACCCTAGAGGACATGTACTTTCTCAGAAGTCTCTTTTCATGACTGTGGGGCTCAGCCGTGCCCTGTGGTGGGTGAGTTGGCCCAAGCTGGAACCAGCTGTGTAAGGTTCAGGGCAGTCTCAGTCTCTCTTCACAAAGACCATTCTGCAGTCCCCCTGCCACCAGTGCCTGGGCACCTGCAACCCAGAGAGACATCTTCTGTACCATTTTGAAAATAATAAATAAAATCCTGTGTCTTTACTTAATATAATAATAAATATGTAATGTAATAAACTACAAATAATTGATAGAAAGCATATGTGAGAAAAGACCTCTTGTTACAGATTTATATAGAACAGTAAAGAAAGATCAAACAGAAGTCCAGTACATTTAAAGTTGGCAAGGATTTTAAATATTTAAACCATCTAGTTCAAGAATATAATTTATCCTTAGTTAATACATTAATTTTAAACCAAGAAAGAGAATAGGGAATAATAGAGCAGAATTTTCTTTGGAGAATTTCTTTTTGCTCTTTTCATGCCTTAGCACAGTCAAGCAAATGATATTTGTCATGAAAGGTCTGGTAACAACCAAATCTGCCACATGCAGGTGGATGGAAAAAACAAAGAAATGATGAGCAAGGCATGAGAAAATATAGGAAGTCCTGTGAGACGAGCAAGTGCCATTAGGTTGTCAGTAACTTGTAGAGGAAAATTAATACCAGCTCCTGTATTATGAACTAAAGTTTTGAGACCATACCTGATCTGCAAACAAAGGCCTGCAAAATTAGGGCACACAGAGCTCAGAAGTGGGGGAACATTTAACAGTATTAAAATACAAGTAAAAAAATTACTTCATGACAGTGTGAGGAACAATGGCCATAAACCACAAGAACCTCCATCTCAATGTGAGGAAGAACTTCTTTATGTCAAGAGTGGAAAAGCACAGGAACAGGCTGCTGCCCAGGAAAGTAATGGAGTCTCTCTCTGTGGAGACATTCAAAACCCACCTGGACGTGTTCCTGTGTAACCTGCTCTAGGTGACCCTGCCTTGGAAAAGGGGTTGAACTAAATTATCTCCAGAGGTCCCTTCCAACCCTAAAGATTCTGGAATTCTGTGATTTTTTTACAAAGAAAAGACTGCAGGCTTAAATGCAGCTGACATGCAGACCTGAGTTTGTTTTGTCATAAATAGATCTTTTGCCATTGAGGTCCAAATGACTTCCAAAGAAATCCAAATGAACATCCTATATTTGAACAATTGCAGAACTACCTGATCAGATGGACATCAGGGAAAAGTATGGTTCCTGGATGATTTTTCTGTAGTAAATCTCCAGAATTATTATCTTCAAATATTCTGTGATGTAACCAGAGATATTTTTGATAGGACAATTCAGTAGCTACCATAACACAAAACCCTTGTGTTAAGACCATTGTTTGGAGTGCATCTGTCCCTTCCAGCTATTAATCCTCATATTTCTACAAAACCCTATTCTAATTTCCATTCTTAATCTTTCTCCTTTTTCCTTTGCTGTATTTCCTTTGGTGTTAGAGTCCTTAAATGGAGCATTTCAACTTTTAATCCTCTTTATTAAAGAAATATTGTATAGCCTGCCCATGAAAAATTCATTGACCATTTTACATCATCCTGAATTTAAAAGAGCATTCTGAATTTAGCCATATAGAGCTGCCTGCAAATGGAGAGAATGTTCTATATGGTTGAATTAACTATATTTCAGGCTCCTAATGGTTACAAGTACTGATCTATAGTCTATCATCGTAACTCTTATTCCGTTTTAAGCTAATCTCCACTCTTGGCTTTTCATATTTAATAGTACTAGTATGTGATCATGCTCCCAGCAATTTTACAATTTAAGGTTTAAAAAACTACTATTTAAAAATAATTAAATTTTTTTCTTCTTGATTTTTAATGTTCAGCACATTACTAGTAAGTTTCAAATTTAAAATGAAAAACAATCTGCTTTTGGGATCTGTTGTCCATAGAGTTCATAGCAGTTGCAATATTTTTCAGCTGAAAACTACTTGTCTCATTTTACTTCTGAATAGATTCAATTCCATTTTCTGATATTTCTTGGTAATTATATCTAAAGTAGGTAAAGCTAGATCCTAAGTCTAGAACTTCAGACTTTACTCTATGCCAATGCCACTGTCTTAAGTGTTACTGGTTGAGAGCCAACACGTGAGTTTTAAACTTAAGAAAATTTCTGTAGTGAAAACCTTAGTTATGGCACTTACAAAGCATCTTGATTACTTGTCAGACCTTTTTTCCCCCCTCCACATGAATAAACACAAACTTTTCCCATAATACTGTAAATCATGTAAAACAGACTGTCATGAAAACCTGGGGTCACAGTCTATGCTGCAGTGTTGGTGCTAATAAATGGCAAGTGCTTACTCATAGGATAACCATTCACAGCAATTTCTTTTTACTTCAACTGGTACTTGTGACTGCAAGGTGAGAGGCTGTCAATGTGCAAAGCATATGAAGCCTTGACTATCTTGTTTATTATCCCAGAATTTTAACTATTAGCATTACAGACAGACTTGGATGTTTGTAGCATGGTATTTTAAGATAAAAGGTGTGTCAAGTTTCATATATAACGAAGGTGTTGCGGTGGCCCAGCCCACCTTGGGGCTGAGTGCCATACAATTGGTGGAATTCCTCACCCAGGACTCCGACCCGGAGGGTGGATCCGAGGGCGAAGCCCAAGTCTAGGGCTGACACCCACTGTGTGTCACTCCCGCAGCATCTCCTCCCTCCCATCCAGAAGCTTCGCTGTTCCTTTCTCCCCATTGGTTCAAACCCCTTATGTTTAATAATGCAGCCTATTCCTTATGTATGAAGTGCTGGAAGGTTCTGTTCAGTTCAGTTCTCTATTGGTTGGTTTGTATCTGTTCCTCCCCTGATAAGTTATGATTTGTTCCCTGTTACCTCATGTCCTTCCCTTATTGGCTTGCTCCCTTGCTCCCCTCTCTCTCTAGCCCCCTTTAAAAAGTGCTGTCTCCCTCCTCACAGTGCCTTCGACTGACCGTCTCCCCTCCGAGCACACCCCCTGCCCCTTCGGGGGGGGAAATAAAAGCCGGAACAAAAGAGGCAGTGTTGGCCCTCTCTTGTCTTTTACCCTCACCGAGTTGCCAGGCAACAGCCGTGGTGCAGCCTGCCTTTTGTGCCTTCTCAGGCAGCCCGACGGGTCTTTGGTAGCCACGCCACGTGGACACCTGACCTCGTCGCTGGCCGAGATTACCGGGCGGTTAGCGGCCAGAGCGACAGACAGGCTTTTAGCAAATATATTCAGATTGTACAATTTTTTTTTTATTTGTCAAATGTTGTATAAGGTGTATGCATATATTTCGAACTATGTTGTAAAAATTGGTAAAATGTGACTATTGGGAATAATAAAATTTTACTCATGAAAATGCATATACCTTCCCGTTAGTATTTTCAAAATATAATTTCCAGACTGTGAGAGGAATAAAACTGTGAATATTAATAAAAGACTGACTAGGTAAAAAGAAAAATATGTGATTTTACTTATGTAACCTTTACAAGCAAACAAACAAAACCACACCCAAGCAAAGGAAATTAAAAACCTATATTGTGTGATGTTATAATAACCCAACATGCCAGAAATATTCAAAGAAATCTGAACTATTTTAAGTAATGTAAATCTACTCTCTTAAATATTATCCCAGCGAGCTTTATTATATTTTTTATATTTTTTGAATTAATTTTTATAAATGTTCTAATTTTTCTATGTCTGATTTCATACAGACTATAGGTAATGTTTTAAAGTTTTGGTCTATTTCATCATGAAGTTTAGAAGACCGAGATTAGAAACTCAAGCAAAAATCTATAAATAGTGCTGAAATTTTTACTTCTTTGTTGTTGTCACATTGACCATGGAACAATAATTATATGTTTGGTTTGGGCTTTTTCCTTTACATTCCCTCATTTTGACCAGTACATATTAAGTAAAAGAAGAATAATTACTTGTCCAGATGCCTACAAAGGTACATTTGTTTTAGACTCAATATGTAAAGGCTGAAGAATATAGTTTTATACATACATTTCAACTATTCATCATGCAAATGATACAATCCTTCTGCTTTATGGTGTCTATGTCTAAAACTAAATAGATACAATTGCTGCTCTTACACACTTTTTTCCCTCAGGGAAAATGAAAACCCCCAAAAAAGTCTTGCAAAACCAGAATTTAGCACCTATCAAATGTCCTAGGGTAAATTAATATAACAGAAGTATATTTAAAGCTAGATATCACTATCTAAGAATTAGATAAAATACTCAGGACTATTATGGAAGTAACGGAGTAATCACTAAATAGTGACATTCTTATTTTAAAATACGGAGAGTAAAGCAAGTTCTTTTTTTTAAGGCAAAAATTATTTTATTTATTCCTTTAGTGAAGACATCAAGCCAAAATTTCTGGTGTTGTTGGGGCTTTTTGGAAGCATGTTCTCTTTTAGCCTATTACTATATAAAATGCAACAGGAGTAATCAGCTGATATATCAGCAAGACAAAACACTTTGTGTATGAAGTTGTTTCATCCAACACAACTGAAAGATATTGAGCTTATAACACTACAAAACTCGATGAGTTAGTGAACCTGTGCATTATTAATAAAGGAGCAGTTTGGTGGGGAAATATTACTTTACATGAAATATGAATGCATTGCTTGTGCAGCAGAGCAGCACTTAAATTTTCTTGTACGTTTACCGATAATGAAGCTATAATAAAGCTGAGATGAAATCAAAAACATGAGATTAAAATGTTCAGTACTACTTTGTATTTTGCAGATCCATTTTGCTGCTGTCTTGTGCTCAGAAGTCTCAAGGCGTTAAACACTAGCTATGATAAATGTAACAGCATTAATTTTTCAGGATACTGTAATATATTTTGTTTGTCCTAATTATATTTTGAGGTGTTGAAAAACAAAACAACCAAACAAAACCAGAATAAAGACATATCAGATCAACTGAGATTTCTGTGGCTATGGAAAAAAAAATTACACTGGCAACCATAAATTAAAATATTTCCATTTGACAGCAATCATCCATAAATAGAATAGATCCTTCTCCAGAGGTTGCTATGACTCTTCTACATATATGGAGTTTATAATCAATACATAAAATAACTTTACTGACAAAAACCCTTAAATTTTTATCTGATGATGATTTATTTATGGCCCTGATTTTCAAGCATATATGTGTCATGAAATGTCCATTCCACTGTTATTGCATTTGGGGAGTTTTTGTACTAACTCTGTGCTTAATAAGTCCATAAGTTTACAACTGACTGCCCAAGGTGAAATGAAAACCAATACCTAAGTATAAAAGATCTGATATTGTATAATTATTATTTCTTTAGCCATGAGTTTAATAATAAATTAACATTTGAAATTATACGGATATTTATAGAAATGTGGTGGTTTGATCTTGGCTGAGTGCCAAGTGCCCACAAAGCTGCTCTATCATTGCCCTTTTCAGTACAGCTGGGGGAGAAAATAAGACGGAAAAAAAACCTAACTTTTAGGTCAAAACAAAGGCATTTAACTAGAGCAAAAGAAGAAACCCCAAAAATTTTGTTCCGTACTTCTCATCAGCAAGTAATGCATGTCCACTTCCCAGGAAGTTGGGCTTCACCACACACAGTACTTGTTCTTGAAGGCAAATGCCGTAAATAAAAAACACCTCCTTCTTCCTCCTTTTCTTAGCTTTTATATCTGAGCAGATGCCATGAGGAGTGGAATATCCCCTTAGTGAGTTTAGATCAGCTGTCCTGGTTGTGTCCCCTCCCGAAATCTTCCTCACCCCCAGCTTACTGGTGAGTGTGGGGAATGTCGAGAGAGCGCTCATGCTGTGCCAGCACTATTCAGCAGTAGCCAAAAAACTGGTGTGTTGTCAACACCTTTCTAGCTACCAATGGAAAGCACAACACTGTGGGGGCTGCTGTGGAGAATAGCATCTCAGCTAGACCCAATACAAATGCATACCTATATGTAAAACCATATATATACATATATATTTTTTCCCCATGTGTGTATGTTTTTATGCTCCCTGAAAAGGAAAATAATTGAAGCCTTTGTTCTTTCGGGTTATTAAAAGCAACATTTAGAATTAAAAGTGGGATTTTAATATGGGTTTCCATATAAGTAATATTATGTCTTTTACATGAGCCTTGGGAAATGAAGTTTTCAGAAGACCAACAAGAAGAGGCTTTTGTAGTGAAACAGAACTGAAGCACATCTTTAGATTAATAAATAATAAAAGCAATCAGCTTGAACTTAGGAAACTTAGAGAAGGCTAGATAAGTTTGTCATTTTGGTGCACACATGAGAAAAATTCAGTTAAACAACATTTTAAGAGAGAAAATATCAGTGTTTTTATCTATAATATTTTATCCTTAATCCCTTGAATTTACCAAAAGTAGTAAATGAATTTTGTAACAGCTGGGAATGGGATGTGTGGTGTAAGATAAGAACACCATTTTCTTCAGGGGGTGACTTTCAAAATGTTTCTCAGTTGAATAACCTGGAATAGTTTCAGACAGAGTGCAGAGGACATGGCTAAAGAGAGCAAGAGGTTCTTTATAATTTAGAATACTACCTAAATACTTTGTGTTGGTGGGCTGAATAGCGACGTATTATTCAGATGCAAAATCACCTTGAAAGATATTACTAAACTATCTATATAAAAGACTCAAGCTAGAGATTATTTCTTCACATCTTTTTCTGTTTTATCAACCCAAGGACCTTTAGAAGTTTAAACATTAGACTTGCATTTATAATGAACTGTAGTGTTTAGTAATTGAATTCTGTGAAGTGAACCCTTGAAAAATAGTCCATTGTTGAGTACTGCTTAAGGATTGTATCCGTTTACTGAAAAGATTTTCCATATTCTTTATTCAATACTGTACCTACAGAATGTGATTATAATTCTGCAGTGCTGAGCTACATGAAATCAGAATTTAAGGATGTCTCTGCATTTTTGCTTTTTTTTTTAATTTTCACCTCTTATATTCTTAGTAAATCTGTTTGATAACACAAGCATATTTCTCCTAAATCCTACAAGAAATTAAATAGGAAAATATATTAACTATATCTTTTGAACTTTAAAATGTTACAGTAAGGTATATATTGATTCACAGCTAATGAATTATCCAATATCCAAAATTCAAGTTTGCTATGACAGTTCTGTTTAAAGGGAAAGCACTAAAAGCTTGTCATGCTTTTCTGCGAAGACTTACAAAGCATCCAGGAAAAATTTATTCACTTTCAGAAGTTTCACATTTCCTTGAAAGTAAATAATGAATCCATTTCTGTTTGTTATTTAGGAATTAGGGAGGAAAAAGATTATTAGGCCATTATATAAAAGATTGTATGATACAGAAAATAAATGCTTTTGAATAAGTGATGTAGTGTCATTACTTTAATGGAGAAATGTACCAAAACCTAATGCTTTGTATAAGAACTAGCATACAGCTGTAAGATTTACTTCAAAATAAATGTCTTCAAGTGGGACTTTTTGAAGCAAATCATAACTCTTAAACACTTCTTGCATATTTGCTGACACAGCATGCTGTGAACCACGCAAAATCAAAGTATCCTCTTAACACTAGCTATATTAGGTAAGAAGCAGGATTATTTAGCATGGGCTAAGCACTGTGAACATTCCAGCATAGAATTTTTTATGGGAACTTACTTGCATCTGCCAACTTGGAATTCATATGTAGAGCTATACAGAACCCTTTGTAATATACTAGTATAATCAAATGCCTGGGGTGCTGACTGTGATCTGGATCTGGCTCTTATATAAGTACCACATAAACAGCGGCTTAAAGAGTACTTGACCCTCCCTGATTAACCATTCAGCTGCCATGAAAGCTTCAGTCACCATGGGTTGAGTTCTGCTGATTGAGTTTGTTAGGAGATGCTGGAGTTCCTGCCTGCTCACACCCATGTAGGTCTCCCTACCTCATCCTCACCTAGCAGCATCAGGCACCCTCTCAGGTTTCTCAGTTTTCCAGGTTTACTCCAATGGTCCTGAACCTTGTCCCCAGAGTGTCCAGAAACTCCCAAAGCAGAAACCAGAGACTGATGCACAAACTTCTGTATCTGTTGGCTCCTCTGATAGCTGCACTCTGGGAGCTGTGCTCAAGGACTGTCCAATTATTCTCAATCAATGTTAAATACTTAAGTTGACAATTTTTCTCACAGTTCTTCAAAATGACAAAGCTTTCCTTTCTTGTATTTCCTGCAGAATGCTCTCAGTTCTCAGCTCTACTGGCATTCATAGGATAATCCAAAAGCTATCAACCTACTCAAGCACCTAGGCATCAACAACTTAGTGGACTTTTAATTTAATGAAGTTTAAATTAAGTGCTGAAATGGTAGAAAAATACTAAAAATATTGTTGGGATTTTTTTTCTAAAAGCAGTAATAACTAATATATTTTTGAATTCAAGGATTCACTAAAACTTGAAAAGAACAAAACTAACCCATACCAATAACACATCAAGGACTTTGGAAAAAGAATTGTGTGAAAGTGAATAAGAGCATGGTAACAACACCTGCATCATTCTGTTGAATAACATAAGAAAGAAAATCTGGAAAGTTGTCTCAGTTTTGAAAGACAGGTGTCTGCTAAGAGAGGTTGAACCCTCCCTCACGACAGACAACGTGATTTTCCCCTCCCTCCGAATTATTTAATTTTGAAATCAAGGGCTCTCAGGCAAAGATACGGGAAAAGGAATTACAGTTCTCTACTAGTATTTTTAAACAAGTAATAACAATAATAACAACCATAAATAGAACCAGGAACTAATAGTAAATAACTTTCCCGTGCAGTGTAATCACGGTAGAAAAACAAACAGCAGGGGGCGCTGTTGAGCTCCCGGCCGGGCAGGGCGGTTGCGATGACTCCCGAGTGGCTGCAGGTGGCGCTGTGGTGCAGGGTCAGGTCAGCCTCAGGCAGCTGGTAATGGCGGACAGGCTGGAGAGCAGCCAGGCAGCTCAGAGCGG
>VZRZ01005014.1:0-27828 GCA_013398175.1 Climacteris rufus | reverse complement strand
CCTCGCCTCGCCTCGCCTCGCCTCGCCTCGCCTCGCCTCGCCTCGCCTCGCCTCGCCTCGCCTCGCCTCTTCTCTAATTTTGTTTTCTGTGATTTTATTTCATAAATTTATATTTTCTGTTAAGAAGTTGCTTATAGTTTCCTAAATATATTTCAAAGATCATAGTGTGTTGTTCTGATGCACTATTTTAATATAGTTGATTATGAGACATTTATTGAAATAATAGAGATTGTGTGAAGAAATGCTCTAAATGTGTTTCTAAAACCTAGATTAGAATTTACATTGAGTATTTAAGTACAAGTGCTCTATATCTCATTAGCACTCTCTGAGTCATTCAATTATTTTGCTATAAATATCTTTAGGAAAGAAATGAATGTCTATGAAACTTGGCTCTGCAGCAGATCAGCTTTGCTGTTAATGTGTACTGATGTCAACCAGTTGCAAGAAAGAAAAGGACAACTCAAAAACAGTTGCCAAACAATTTGCACTCCCTGTAGTGAGGCAATTATTCCCTTGGAGGCTCTTATCATCTTTACAACATAAATTCTGCACAAGCTGCAAATGTACTTAGTTCTTTCGACTGCATTATTGGCACTGTAGTTCACACTAGGGATACAAATTACAGAGGAAAAGGGCTGAAACAAGTCTGTATCACTGGAATGAAAATTAATAGACCACCCTTCTAATGTCAAATTCTCACTTCTGAGAAAAGCTGCAATTTTACAAATGCAAATATGTCCCTACAGGAAGGGGGTGGGTGGAGGAATATATATAAAAGAGCAAATTATTTCACATTAGAATAATGAACATTTGCAAAAAAACCTCAGTTTTATCAAGAAGGACAAAGTTATAGCTGACGACCGTAATATTAAATGAGGAAACACAATCTCCTAGAAGGAAATATTGCCATTCTGAACTCGTCAGACATATTTTAGAAGACAGATGATCACTTTAATGTCATTGTTTTTTCTTGCTCAAGTGTAATTAGCATAGCAATTTAGGAATGACAGTTACCTTTACCAATGGCAGTGGCTAATACCTTTTTAATAGTACAAATATAGGAGGTTTTCATGTGTATGATGTGAACATGACATCCACTTAGTCACAAAGGCATGTTCCTAGGAGATGATTATGGATAAATCACATTAAACGTACTGAAACATGATGAACTGTTGCTGAGCTTACTACTTATCAAGACAGAGAAGCACAGGGATTTTGCTAAGTTTATAAAATTTTATAAGTTTGCTTAGTTGAAAAAATTCACTTATTTTTATTAATTTCCTTTCTTCTTTATTTTTTTAAGAGTGAACGCTACATGATTTAATATAATTTATTTAGTTGAATGTTGCAGCACCCCTGCCATGGCACGGTCCCGTGGGGCAGCCCCTAATGGTTGGGGCGAGGCAGCCCTGTGTCTGGGTTGTGCCGCCCAAGATGAGCTGCCCGGGTGGGCAGGGTGGCCCCGCACTGGCCGCTCCTGCTGGGATGGAGCCCAAGCTGCTGCGCTCTGGTGGAGATGGCAGCGCAGGGCCCCGGTCTGTGCCAGGACAACTGGGGCAGCTGCCGCCTCGGAGCTGCCCAGGCCGTCCCTTGCTCGTGGACGCGGAACTTGGGAGCTGCTGGCCCTCCTATACATCTCTTTGTCTCCGCTGTGCTTATTCCACGTGGTGTGGAGAACCCATTCCGTTGTGCTCACTTCAGGCTCGCCGCGTTCCTGTGAAGAGAAGCTGAGGGCAGCGCCACGCGGGCACAGCTTTCCAGCACACGCAGTGGGCTCTCTGCAGCCCCTTTGAATCCACACAGCCGTGGCAGTTGTATACCAACCTGTATTCCTGTACTTTCGAGAAGCTTTTTCTTCTTGTGTTTTTGAACCCAGTATAAATTATGTTGTTTGTTGGTTTAGAAGATACATTATTTGTATGTGGCACCTAATCACTGCAGTTGTACAGGTAGGCTCAAGCAAACAGCTGTCTATATATTTAATTCAAATACACTCATCTAACTTAATTACAGTGACTTGAGAGAGAGAAATGTAACAGCAACAAGATTTCATTTACTGTATGATAAAGATTCCTTGTCAGTAAATATTTGCAGACATGGGAGGCACATTGTTAAACAACACCTGGCTGATTATTAGGCTATATGTATTCATTTTTCCCATTTGCCTTTAGTGTACTTCAGCTTTAACTTAAGCACAGACTACATTAGTGGTTGAAATTAAAGATATGTCATGGCTATTAAACTTTGTCAGACTTAGGTTTTAACTCAGGGCAATGGAACTTGCTAAAGACTCCTACAGTAAGGAACACGCTTGGATAATGACCGAAAGGCAGCTATTTCAGAATCCCAATATTTAGTCCTCTATTTTTTCTGGTATTGGTTTGTGTGGCCATGTTTTGGTAGCTGGGGTCCACAAGGGACGTTCCTTTGAGAAGCTGTCAGAAGCTTCCTCCATGTCTAGAAGAGCCAATGCCAGCCAGCTCCAGGATGGACATGTCACTGGCCAAAGTTGAGCCAAGTGCAAATAGTGGCAATGCTTCTGAGATAACATAATTAAGAAGGAAGAAAAAGGTATTGCACAGATGTAGTTTCAGCCAGAGAAGAGCAGAGTGAGAATATGTGAGGAACAACTCTGCAGACGCCAAGGTCAGAGGAGAAGGAGGGGGAGGAGGTGTTCCAGGTGCCAGAGCTGAGATAGCCCAGCCCATGATGCAGATCATGGTGAAGTAGCTGTGCCCCTGCAGCCATGGAGAACCATGGAGATGCAGAGAGCCGTCTGCAGGCCATGGAGGAGATCCATGCCAGAGCAAGTGGGTACCCGAGAGAGGGCTTAAACCTATGGGAAGCCCCTGCTGGAGTAGGATCCTGGTAGAGATGTGTAAACCCATAGAGAGGGGAGCCCACGCTGGAGCGGATTTGCTGGTAGGAATTGTGGGGAGCCCACACTGGAGCAGGCTATGTCTGAAGGACTGCACCCTGTGGAAGAGTGATCCATGTTGCAGAGTTTCATGGAGAACTGTTACCTGTAGGACGCAGTCACATTGGAGAAGTTTGTGGAAAATTGTCTCCCGTGGGAGGAACCCCGTCTTGGAGCAGGGGAAGGACTCTTCTCCCTGAACAATGGTAGAAACAACCTGTGATGGACTGACCATAACCATTCAGCACCAACCCACTACAAGTGCCCTGAAAGTAGAAACATTAACACCAGGAACTGTAAGTCATGACCCCTGTAACCTGTGGCTACAGGCCTTTTTTTGCCAGAACCGAGAGAACAACAGAACTAGAAAGTGTCACAGAGTGGCAGTCAGTGTAGAAGTATAAAGAGGAATATTTAAACCTGAAATAAAAAATTTTGTACAACTCAAGCTATACTGCTTTGGGACCTTTGTTGCTAGCTCTGTGCTGGATCCAATACTTCTGTGGGGGAACAAGGGCTGCTTCAGTGCAGAAAGTACAGTTGTTTGCAGTGATTTGATTACTCAAAGCAAAATTAAATTCAAAGAAGCAATTCAAATACGCAATTTAAATCCAAACCCAAAAAAAACCACACCCCCCCACACACATACACACAAAAAATCAATCACATAACAAACAAACTATCCTCTTACTTTTTTCCACTGAACACTATAGTCACATCTGGTGAAAACCTGTTCTCCACAGTGGAATTTAGAGATCTTGGTCAAGTATTATTTACAATAGTTACATTAGTTTACATTAAACCATTGTTTATATTCCCAAAGCTTGAAATGTCTCATCAGTGTCTGCTGAAATGTATGCCAAAGCATATTTTTCTCTTTTTCAAGCATTCAGATGAATATTTTCCAGTTCTGTATCCTAAGCTTATAGTCATCTAAAAAATTCTCTTTCACTGAATCCTCTTACCTTTTGCTTTTCTCCATAGAATTGTGTCTCCTTCACTAGGCTAAAACACAATAATTTCATAAACTGAGAACATTCTGAAATATAAAACATTTTAGTTTCTAAATGACACGACTATTACAAGACGATTAAGGGAGGAAGCGAGGGCTATTAAATTCTCAATAGTCACAGTACATGTATAGCAGCATGGGGAAAGTACATCAAGGCAGATGTACCTTTATGCAATTCAATCAGAAAAGTAGTTCCCCAGGATCCTGCAGTACCACTATGAAAAATCTTGAAAATCCTTTTTATCTGACACATCCTTATCATCAGAGATTCTTTTAAGTGTTGAATAATGTTTACAGAATTTTATACATGTTCGCTTAATCATAAATGTATTTAAATCATTTTCTACTAGTCCGTCTTATGGTATGACAGAAAATGATAAAATAAAATATAAATCTGTGTCTGTAAAGTCACTAACAACTAAGCTAAAAATTAGCTAAATGTTTATCTGCAAAAAAGAAAGATGGAGGAGTTTCTTCCTTGTATCACTTGGTACTCTCCTATGTAAAGAGTTCAGAATATAGAAACTAGAGACTGCTTGTAGATAGGTGGGGGAATTACACCTATCTCAAACAGTGTAACATTTTAATTAATACGCTCTGTAGAACACAGCATATGCTAGTAATGATTTGTTTCCTCATTCTTCCTTTCCCATTCTATCTTTACTTTTTATGCCATCCAACACAAAAATAATGACAAAATCAATGTGTGATTCTAGTTACTCAGATCAACAATTTAAAGGTGAAAAACAAAAGCTTGCCTGCAGACTACAAAATAAAATTTGTTTCTTACTGTGTGGGAGTCTGCAAAAGTCTCCTCATGCTCAATTTTTCCTGCCTTATGTCTGATAAAGTCCTTCAGGTCTTTTGGCTTCTGTAGAAAGCAACATCTTCATATACATTGGATGTGTCTTTAAGGTTTGGCTTCTCTGGGATACATAGAATTTGTCCTTGGGTTCTGTAAAAGAACCAACACACCAACACAAAGACTAGGAATTGGACTTGCAATGAACTCCTGGTCATCTGCAGCTGTAAACAGCTGTCCCTCTGACTCTGTTTTTACTGTTCAGCCAACTGTTGCACTTGAGCTTACTCTTCTTTTGGGCTTTTGCAGTTGAGCTTACTTTTCTTTTGGGCTGTTGCATCATTCACCTTGTATCTCATCCATTATGTCTTGTCTCTACACTCTGAAACCATCGGTCTGCAAACAGTTTCGTTCCAAATTGAATATGCAGAACATCAAGCAGGTTTGTCTTCCTCCCCTGTCCATAATCCTCCAGAATTTTGTAGAGTACTGAGGAGAATGTCTGAACAGCATGGACACATGTCAGTATATGTCACATGACCTCTGTGATTGGGTCATATCTTGGGTTCACTTTTACTTGACATTAGAGATATTTCTATCACGTTTGATTCTACAGTGCTTTCAGTGTCTACTGGCAGGAGTTAAAACCTTAATTTCCTAACAGCATCTATGACAGCCCAGATTAGTTTTCAAGTATTGATGTTATGGTGTCTTTATAGAGTAGCAGATTTTTGCCTTGGTGATAATATCCTTCCTAATAATTAATTCATTATTATTCTTTCCCAATTAAAATTACATAAATTAACAAATATTTTATAATCTAGCATAGCTAGTAGTCATTTGGTATTTCAGATGTCAACTTTTTGTCTGACTTCCAAGATTACTGGTAAGAAACATTTGCAAGAAACATGTTTACAATTCCAATTAGTGTTTATACCACAAAGAGCTTGATATACTATTGATCTCTCTTAGCATGGTTGCCAAAAATCTCTCCATTAGTGCAGTATCCTGTAATTGTAGATATACAGATGAGAAAAAGAAAAAAATGGTTCCCATTTTGGGGGAATTAAATTTACATGGTATTTTAAAGTTGTTAACAATATTGAGCAACATATTCATGTAGAAAAAAATCACACCAAATTCTCTATTACAGGTCTGCTTACAGACAATATCCTTATCACCTGCACACTCACAAGTCTAGACATCATCTGTTTTCCTCCCTTTGGTTGTGCAATAAATCTTTTTCAGGATTCACTCAGCCATACCCAAACATTAGGACTTCCTCTTCACTGTGGCTGAAGTACTTTTTCAGGAGTACAAAATACTAGTCTCTGATGTGGTCAGAAAACCTGTTGCCGTGAATAAAAGTGAATACATAGCTCCATTCCCAACTGTGCTACCTTGACCAAGGTGCAGGTGCACACACCATGACATTATCCCTGGAACAAAAAATACATAAGTGTGAAAAAGTGGCCCCAAATCTCAAGAACAATGGCTACAAAAGTGAGATTAATTTGGTTACAGTATGGGCTGAAAGTTTATCTAGATTTAGGTGATTTTTGAAGATGTGGGGTAAAAATTTTTTGCCCATCAATTAACTTAATTTCCAATGATAGATAGCAATTTGAAGCCACCACTTGTTTTGGGAAAACAAAACATGCAAAAAAAATTTTTTCACTTTGCAGAGTGTTGAGGAAAGACAACAAAACAAATAAAAGCCATCTTTTCCTTCATCCTTAATGAAAATAAATGTGTGATCTGGTACAAATCATAATATTTTTAATTAAAGTAGGGAATTTTATGGTCAAACAACCAAAGGTTCCTTTTTATATCACTACTGCAGTGTTTCTAGATAGTAGTACTTCATTTATCCTATGTTCTCCTACAAGGTTCACGTTCCCATTTGTATTGCAATTTCTAGTAAACTCCCCTTTAGTAAGAACTGAGGTGAGGGTAGAGATTTGCATCACTGTTTACCACAAAGGATCGCAAGAAAAAACTACAGGGAAGAAAAAATGAATATGAGCAGAAAACATTACTTCAAAAATTTACTTCAGTCAAAAATTCATTTTCCATCAAAAATCAGACTGGAGTGAAAACTTCAGCCTTGAATTTTACACGCTCCCAAATCTAAGCCTGGTTCACAATGCAAAATACAACCCTAAAATCTCACTTTTAGTGTCCTTTTCAATACTGATTTCTTTTTTTTTTTTGTAAATCTATTCACAAAGTAAATTGGTACTCATTTTCTGTGAAGATCAACACCTTTCTTGATGTGTTTTTAGCATTATTGTGAATAATATCTTGTAACATTTTTCAATTTAGCTGAAGCAAAAATCTAATGAACAACTTGAAAGCTACTCTCAGAGTTGGACAAACAAGAGTTTTAAGGAATGAGTCATTACAATCCCACCATGGGTTGGTAAGATGAGGCTTCAGAAATTAGATCAACCTTCACTGACCTTCCATGAAAGCTCACTAAATTTCTTAGAGTCATGTGAATTTCTTTTTTCCGAAGTCTTTAAACCTAAATTCTATGCTGAATATACAATCTATATCAATGAGGAGTATTTTCTTATTCAGCTCCAGCCATATTCATCGTCTTGACATATGTATTCATAAGCTGATTTATTTACATATTTTTTCTCTACAGTCTTTGCTATCTTTCTCTATTTCATCCATGCTTTATACCTCTTGCTATAAATAAAATGCTCTTTTTGTAGCTTATCCTTCAAGTGTTACACCTCTGGTCCCCCTCTGATGAAGTATCTGCTGTCAAAAGGAGTCAAGGGCATACAGCTCTTCACAGCACCAGTCTGTACCTTGGCTCTCAAAGGCATTGCATCTCAAAGTCTCTGCATCTTATTTTTATAAAAGACTTTGTACTGACCAGGCATCATTAGCAGTAGCAGACATTGACACTGAAATGTCCAAGCTAATCTTCCTGACATTTCAGTGGCATTTTTCCTTAAGGATGATATTTGATTTTTCTGTATTGTCTTAGCAGCCAGTCCCTCCCACCAAGTCCTATAGATCAAGACAATGCCTTGGTTGTCCACACATCTGTGCTGTGCTTTTTCATTCCAATGTATGGTGCATGTTGTCACTGTTGATTAAAACATTAAAATTGGCATGGCATTCTGACTTTTGTTTGTATCAGTCTGGCAGAAATTTATTTTAATTAAGAGCTTTCTACCAGTTAGTCCCATATACTTTTAATCTGTTATATTATAACAGGGTCTGGCTGTATTCAAAGGAAATTCATAAACTTTAAAATTAGATTCAGAATTGGGGAGGGACGGGAGAGGAAAAGTCAGTAAAAATAAAATATTTTTTCTCTATTTTTCTGTTCCTTAAAGAACTAAATAACCTTTAATTCAGTGGCTCTCATTGCTTGCAAATGCTTGACATTCAGCTACAGTAGCTGCACTTTCATAGGGCAGTGTTACTATACAGAAGCCTTTCCCTATATTTATATCTGGAGAGCTCTGCTGAATTGAGGGAGGTCATGCAAAGGAATAAAGTAATACAGAACTTGGTGTAATGCCATTATGAGGGAAGATGTATACCTGTTTCCATTTAGTCATTGGCAATACTTCACAATAGCTTTACTAAGCTAATGCCTACTGTTTTTCAGTGCATTATGTGTAACAGTAGGAAGTATTAACAAAAAGACTCCCTTAGACCAAGCTCATGAATTTGAACAGTAGGAAATGATTCCTCCTACAAGTTTTATACCAGCACTGCAATTTCTGTTCCATGTTTCAATAGGTCCTAAACGATAAAAAAGGACTTCAAGACCTGGCTGTGCATTTCATATAAAAATGTCAGCATTAAAGGAAACATGGATTACTAAGTCGCTCATTCAAAGAGTGATTTAGTCATAGAGATATAGGATTACTCTTAAGCTGTCTCTTTGACATAAAAAATTTTTAGACAGAAATGTTTTTGTTGGATAGGCTAGAAGAGCTCAATTACAATAAGACTCTGTGTCTCAATAGATAGTAGATATGTATTCAAATCCTTCAAATAGGTGGGGGTTTGAATTCTTATGGACTTAATACCATGTTAATATTCAAGCTGTTTCACAAAAGCCAGAGAATTACACAGTAGTTTGGATGCCTCTTCTAGTCTCAATCTCTTCCTTTAACAGGCCTGTAATAAAAGACTAGTTTCATCTGTCTCTTTCCAAATAGTCTTTTGCAACTGCTATGTGTTAGTGTGATTAGAGAATATTCATCACACTGAGATCCTTAGGGGTTCCTGTGGAGAAGGTGTAAGCTTCTGACTAAGCTTAAGGTTTGTCTAAGTGCTACACTTGCTAGGGGAGGCTTCTGACACATGCAGAAAGGCAAGATTATGCAAGGGCAAAATTTTTATCAAGCAATGATGCCACAAGGCACCCTCAGAATAAAGGATACATTGTAGAACAGAGATTTTGGATTGTCTTACTGAAACTATGTGATTTAAATTCAGGTGTGTATTGACTAAACACTAGTTTCAGATAATCTTAGTTCCAGCCAAAATATGGCTTTATTTACTCAAACTTTTTTTTTGTTTTTTCTTCAGAATATGTATTTTGGGCTATCCCCACAAAAGCCATAGATTTCAATCATTTTTAATTGACAATTTCACTTTTTGGTTTGGTTGGGTTTTGTTTTTTGTTTTTGCCTTTTTTTTTTTTTTTTTTTTTTTAGTTTAGTTCAGCTTGTTAGTTATGAGACAGTATGAGCATGGAGCAAAGTCAAAGACAAACTACATTAGTGTTCATTGTGTACTGGCAGTACACCAAGGAAGAGTAATTAAATAAACAGTCCTGGAGTCCAGCAACAGTAAGCACCTTAGGCAACAACTTCCAAGGGTGAACTACACCTCCTAGGGAGGCCAACTCTAGAATATAGTGTTATATTATATGTCTAAATACAAACATGAAAATGGATGCCCTTGTGAAGGGAAAGGAGAAGGAAAAAGCAGAATAAAAATCTCGAGTTAACCTTCAGCATGTTTATTTCTAGTGATGGATGCTAGAGGAAAAAATACTGTAACGTAAGTTGCGATAAAGAACTAGAGACACAGCTAAAAATATCATTCAGCTTATGTTTCTCCTTTCTGTTTTCCTGTCTTTGTCCCCGTTGCCCTCAATATGGTTTCAGAAAAACAGCTTATTTTCTTTATTAATTGGGAATCCAGCCCATGCAAAAAGAATTTAAGTTAATAAATGTATGCTTATGAATAAGAGCAATACAGTCCCATGATAAATTAAAGGACACTTGTACATCCTGAGATGATGGTTTCCTCCCACTTTGTTCATATATTAGTACCTCTAATGTTAGGTTACTTAACAGTGCTGAGGTTAAAGGTATTGGGCAACATTTGTTAATAATTTTTGATCCGCGTGCCACAATTTTTGAAGTTGTGAAAGAAAATATATGAAATTTGCAGCACTGCATCAGAAATAAATAGCAAATGTGACATGCTTACAAAAAAAGAGACATTTTCTTTCTGTTTTTCAGGCTTCTGTGTCTCATTTTGTGTCCATTGTTGTACATGCATCCATTTTGTCCTCCCTCTATAATTTTTAACACATATGTAACATTTCACCACATAAAGCAAATAAAGACAGTTAATCAGGATTTAATTTTCAGTAAATAAATTTCCACTTCTAAGTTACCTCCAAAATTCGTCAGTTATTACTTTGCTTTATCATGGGCATGTGAGAGTTTAAGCTCTGAATTGGAATACATCCTATTGTCACAAATTTATCAGTAGTTTCATTTTGATCAGATTCTCATAGGATTTGGGGAAGAGAGATAAAAAAAGAAGAGAGGAGTGAAAGAGAGGGAATTAAACTGTGCTAGTGTCAGATGGGCTGAGGCAGTAAGCTGCAGTCAGCAGCACCTGAAAGTAGTAGGATGAAGAGATTGTAAAAGGAATTTCATATGGAGGACATTTTTCTTTTGATCACAAATTGGAGGCAGGAGTATCTTGGAGCAGAAGTTTTTGGGAATCTGGGAAAATATTTTTGGCTTTGGTTTTGGTTTTGATTTTGTGGTTTTTTTGTTTGCAGTGGAAGGGCTTTCAAATTCTTCTTTCAAATTTCACATTCTGCTGAATGTGAGGGAAATGAAGAAGCATTCTGGGTTTGTAACAATCTATATGAATGAGGGTCTAAAACATGCATAACCAAAATACTATTTACATTTTCCTTTAGCTAGGGTGTGATTCCTATTTCTCTGCCTTCATTTGAAGGAAAGAAGTTTTCAAGGAATAGAGCAAATTTTTTAAAAATCATAGAATAAATGCTAAGGTAATTCTCAGTTCCTAGGGTCAAGGTCGTCAAGGGCTTTTTCTTTTTGTTAATTTGTGGAGATTTTTCTTTTTTTTTCCCAGTATTTTAATTTTGATGAAAATGGCATATACAATTAATAGTGCACAAAAATAGAGTTCAGGCAAAACCCCACACAATTAATGGAATTCAAGCATGTTTGTGGCAGTGACAGCAATAACAGAACGAAATACAAGCGTGAAAGAATTTCACCTCCCAGGTACTTACTTGACTTTAACCTTGTGCAAAATTTCATCTTGAGAATAAACTCAAACATATTATTTTTGATGTTTCTTTTTTATGAAAATTAACAATAGGTATAGGCTGCATTAATTTGATGCAGAACAAAATGCAATTGTAACTGTAACTTTACTAACAGGGTCAAGAGTTAACATCCTTGGGTTTAAGCTAGTTCTTGATAACTAAAGTGAAAACAAAACGTGTTCTAAACTTCTATAATTAACATATAACAATAGAGACATGAAAGAGTCATATTTAAAAATCCAAAATAAATAAGCATATGCTTTGGAGTTTGGGTAGCAAAGATCTAGATGTAAATTTTGATGACTCCATTTGGTCCAAAATACAGAGTGAGATCAAGTCTATGTTCCCTTCTCCTCCAGCAGAAAGCAAGACTTGGAGAGTGACACAGGCAGAGGTGCTATGCACTTGAAACAAGATAATTTGGGGAGCAGTGCTGCAGTACATGGTGAAAGATAAATTGAGTACAGAAATGCAGCCTGGAGAATGAGGGAGTGGATTGAAACATGAGGTTTTGAGTAGCAATTATGTGAGATCCACTAGTGAAAACTCACATGTGCCAGTGACTCAGAGATGCCAGCTTGGATAGTTTTTGTGTCAAATGTTACCAACTTCTGCTAAGAGGAGTCTTTTTCAAGAAATAATTACAAATATTTTAGTCTATTTTCTTTCTTGGACCAATTAAAATATTCAATTATTTGTCAAGAGATGCAATGCAAAGGAAGAGTTCTCATGATACCATTTTGAAACCTTGAGGAATGATTCTGTCTTTATCCCATGTACAGACGTGATATGTTCTGTTCCTTATGTTAAGTACATGGAATATTGAGTCTCACTTAATATTAGCTTCTTTTTAGGATCATTGCTTCTCCTACAAATTAGGCTGTGGGACTGTAAATTTTGATACATATGTACAGTTACTGCTACTGCTACGCATAGCCTTGTTGTGAAAAGGAAGCTGTTGCAGGAAGTTGCACACAACATTGGACTCTACCATGTTATTTTTTAACCAAACAAGCTATAAACTGTTCCTGTTCCTGCGTTTATAGCATAGAATATAAATCATTTTACTGAGATATAGCAAATATTCCACGTAGGTAATAAAACACCTGCAGTTTCTTTGTCACTCCTTAAATTAATGGAAGAGGGATAGTCTACTTCAATAATGTGAAAAGATTCCTTTTTGAAATAATTGGAACCATTCTTCTAGTAAAAGTGACTACTACCATTGATTTGCTGCTGAATTCTTTGCAATAGAATGGCGGAAACTATCTTGTAGTGTAAGCCTATTTTCAGCTCCTAGAGAGTAATTTTACAAAAAATTGTTATTAGAAAACAGATTTTTAAATAAAACAATTTCAATTTCTTAGAAAAAAAATAAGATGGACAGAGTGCCATTTTAGTTTTGCTTTTACTTTCTAAAGAACAATGTGCTTTAAATAATAGGTACGATTTAAAAGTCTTAAGAACTTAACATCATTCCCAGATGCTGAGAAACCAAACTGAATAGCGGTTTAGTATGATTTAAATAAAATTAGTTCCATGATGACTTACAATTTTTAGATAATATAAACTTTTGATCCCTTCTTTTGTCTTACCAAAATGTTGAGATTACAGATTGTATGCACAGACTTCCTGCAGACGTTACTGTGATGCCTTAGGTTTAACCCTTATATTTTTCAAATCCTGCGTTGTCTGGCATGTATGCTTTATATCTCATTGGTTGCTGTTTTCTACAGACATAACACTGGCATTCTGTACTCACCCAAGGCCATTCGGGCTGCCCAGGCCCAAGCTTCTAAAGCGGGGCGGGGGGAGCGAGCTAGGTGGAAATTGTAAAGTTTTAATTGGTAAATCTATGCTGATATGCGAATGGACCAAGTCTATAAAAGTGTGGAGAACTCGTGACTCGTCGTCCATTTTGGGTGATGCCTCAAGGAGGGGGCTTTGTCTGCACTAAACGTACCTTTGAAGGTCCTTCAAATAAATACCCACCTTTTATTCCCTTACTCCTGCCTGGCCTCAGTTTTTGGGCTAGCCTTTTAGGCTTCAACTGGGAGATAGTGCTCAATCGCAAGTCCGAAAAGAAATATTTCTTTTTAAAGAAAATCATCAAGAAAGGAGAAACAGTCATGAAAATAATAACAGAATTTAAATTTAATAGCAGGTGTAACTGCAGCAGATTCACACACAGAAATATGATTGTATTTTCATAATTTTCAAATAGGAATCTGATATTTCTTTCTTTCTTTTTGTATATAATTCACATATAATTTATCTTTAGAGATCTGATTTTGTATTTATTCACGAGTATTCTACTAAGTGCTACCTTTAGTTTTACTCTGGATATTTACTTACTCTAAATAGGTATATTTGAAATTAAGTTGTTAGATAAATGAATAATCACAAGCATGTTTTACCGAAGAAATAAGTCGTACCTTTGTACTTTTCTATCATTATACAGAACCTGAAATGAGCAAGGGACAAAAAATACAGCTATTGGAAAGCTTTTTCATTATATAAAATGTTGTCCTAGGGGAAGAAAAAACATGTGGATATGTAGCTATTTTTGTAGAGTACAGAAGTTGAATTAAATTAGTTAGGAATTTCAAGGAGAATGAAGTATTTGAGTGCTTTGTTTAAAATTCTTCATGCTTTAAATTAGTGTTTTGAAGCTATTAGCTTACACCTTTATAATTTATTGAAAGTGAAGGCTACTCCTCAGTCTCCATGAGTCAAAATAATAATGATAAATAGTAATGAAAAGAAGTTAATATTACTACACAGTTGAGGTTTTTTTTATAACTTTCCATTCCCATACTTCTTTTTCACTCACAGCCAGCAAAAGAATCATCTTCGCTATAATTTATTTCAAAATTAGTGTTCATTAAAAAGTTGACCACTCTATGCTTCCACTACTGTAAAGCTTTATGAATTTTGCTCAAGTGTTTAACTGAAATTTGGACATAAATTTTCCCCATGTATTCTAAAGTTGAATATAAACCTTGAGATTTATAAAATCTGGTATCACATTCTAGCTGTATTATCAGCACTGTTCAATGTCAGTTTGAAGAAAGAAACTTGTAAGACTTTAATAGTGCATTTGAAACTAACAAAAAACCCCCACATTACAGATAGTATTTGTACAGATAACACCAATTGCTTTTCAGAGTGGTTCAGAAACAGTTCTCTTAGTAAATTGTTGCCACAACATCTTTAGGTCTTAGTTATGTCACCTACACTATAAAGATAGAAAACATTGTTAACACTACTTCTTCATCCAGGTTATGAATTCATACAAATGATAGAATTGTCTGTTGAAAAGAATTGGAGATTGCAGTGATTTAAGAAGGAAGATCCTTGCTTATATTTGAAAAGCTGTGCTATTTCACATAATAACTACTCTGATCTGGCCGAGTAAAATATTCAATATTCTGTCCAAATATTGGTCTATGCATCCATTGTCATGCTTTCAGTAAATGTTTTAAGGAAAACACTAAGCCATTCATCTGGTTTCTTCTCTAACTCTTTCTAGCTCTTTCAGCTTCATGTTGTTAGACCCCCAGAATTGTACTAAGCCCCCAGTAATTATGTGGTATTTAATTCAAAGCGATATGTTACAATTAGTCTTTTTTTTTTCTACTAAGAAGCAAATTCACAAGAACAGTAGTATTCTTTTGTAATTTAGCTGCTGCCCTTAAATTTACTGACTACCTGACATTGCCTGAAATTCTCCAAGTTCTTCAGCTAAAGAGCAGTCATACTAAATTGCCTACCTTTCTGCAATCATATAATTGCCTTCTGAATACTTTCCAAACAGTGTTCATAACTGACTATTGATTCTTGCCAAGCGTGAACAGCACACATACTGATAAACTTGTCTTTTCTGAATATTGGAACCAGTATTCAGTGTTAACCCCCACTTTGAAGTGGAGCAGAGACCACTGTGCCTCCAATAAAATCTACTGTGTTTTCATGCATGGCACAATTCTCAGGTCAATTCAAGAGGTTTAAAGTTATACAGTCCTTAATAACTTTAACCATCAATTTTTCTCTGTTTATTCTGCATCAGCAAGGGCTTCAAAATAGTTTCTGCAGTTGAAGTTCTCCAAAGCACTTTAGGGGAGTAAAAAATCTTTTGATTTCTGCTGAATGCCAATAAGTTCTCAGTACTTAACTCTCTTGTATTCTTTGAAAAACCCCATCTTAAATACCTTCCTTTTTAAACAAACAGTGCATCAATTATGTTTTCAAATCCTACTTGATCACTGTGGAGATAAAAGGGGCATTTGTTTTAGGTGGGTTTTGTTGGGATTTGTACTCTGGCTGTAACAGTGAATATTAGATATCAGATTCTTCACAGGAAGATGCACTAGCCTCTGGAGAGAGCAGTTATGGGACAAACTACCCAGAGGAAACATCCCACCTTTTTCTCCACCATCTAGCAGTTGTCTTGCACTTTCTGAGATGAAAAATTGTTCCCAAAATTTGAAAGAAAAGCAATTCTTTTCAATAAAATTCTTGGGTTGTCAGCTGTCCAGTTGTCTTGTTTTGTTTTGTTTTTTTTTTAAACTATGTATATTCCCACCTTTTGCATAATTTCCAGTTCTTGGTCTCAATGGTATTATGTGGCAATTAGTGAATTAAATCACTTCGTCTTAAGCAGAACCATCATCACCAGAGTAACTAAGTACATTAATGAATACATTTTGACAAGATACACGGAAGACCTCAGTGATGTACAGAAGCAGAATCTCTTTTTTTTTCACATGGAGGACTGGGGCACATAGATCCTCACTGGTCTGACAGAAATTAATAGAAATTATATACCTAAGCACCTTTGAGGATCTGCAACAGAGAGATTAAATGACTTGCTCAAGGTCGTTGTTCAAGGAGTTTTTCAGTGAAAAAGTATCTCCTGAAATCCGTAAGTCTTTCTTTTAACTTAATCTCTAGGCTATGTCCTCTTTTAGTTTTTGGACTAAGGCAGGTGAAATTCACAGAATATTTTGAGTAATATCCTGCTGAAAATTGCTGAAACAGTAGTATCATTGTTCTTTAAACCACTCCTTTTTTAAGGACTAATGAGGAGAGAACTCAAAAAATATGTAACTGTTACACCAAATTCTTTATCCTATGGATACATAGTTGAAGAAGCTAGCATTGCCTTTTTTTGGTCTGTATGTCAGTCAAGAATCTCAGGGGAAAAATAAGGAAAAAGACATGTCATATCAAGCTGAATGCTCAAGGTGAAGATATGGTTCAGAATGAAGATCTATAGTCCCTAAAACTTCAGCTCATAAAAATGAAAAAGTACAAACATGCATCAGCTATAACATGTACTATCTGCATGGAATTTACTTACAGTAAGAAATCAGCTAGAGTTTTTCTTTCAAGCAGCCACGGGAGCCTCACAACAAACAATTCACTCTTTGAAAAGTGAAGCATTTGAGGTGATATTTTTAAAGGAGTCTAAAATTAGGCACTGATAGTGTACTGACATTCAGTGAAAAATGTATTTCTCCCATTTTAAGAAGATGTCTTTTTAAAAGCTAAGTTGTAAAACTCCGTTCTGAATGTTTAACTAAGGCCTGGATGACAGATTAAGACTATGGAACTGGAGTCTTTGCAGAGATGTTCCCTGCAGCAAATAAATTGTTCCTCCATTTTTATTCACATCTTCCTGTTTCCTTATTTCCTTTATCACTCCACCCCATAGCTGCTATCAGCATTCATGGATTTGATCTCCCCAAGCCTCAATAAAATCTTCTGTTATTTTTATCCTTGTGATGCATAGATGAAAACAGAATTCCTGAGGGACTCTGTACACATTACTCATGGATTGTGAGCTGAAGCATCAATAGCACCGTATCCACATCCTGACTCCCTATTTTTGTGCGTTAACATCAGCAATATCTTTGCTTTCTAGAGCAACTTCTAAATTATTTTATTTCTTGTGCTCAAAGGGAGTCTTGATTTATGGATGTGCTTTCTGGCACTCTGTAGCAAGAAAAGGAAAATCATTCAAATAATGGAGGACTGTTGACAGACTGGGTGTCTGAACTATCCAATTTAAGCAGAAAAATCAGAGATTAAACAGAGTAAGAGCCAACATACCCCTCATGAATCTCCAGGGAGACAAGGTGAGAGCTGAAGGATCTTGCTTTTAGTAATGTTTTTAAGGAATGTTGTACCTGTACTCAGCCATAACATCTTTTATATAGTTTGTTCCTTGCAGCCAACTTGCAATTATTCTAATAGTTACTTTTTTCCTGCATGTTTTGCCCCTTTATGAAGTATTAACTATTTTGATGACCCGAATTCAAAACCAAAATCAAAGAAAGAAAAATACACCTTAGTACCAAAGAGCTAAATATGATTGTATCATGGCCCTTTTATAGGACTTTACAGTCTGAACCAAATATCGAGTCTTTCTTAAGTGCCTTCATCAATCCTGACAGAAGACTTGATTTTGTCATGATAGGATTTTTTTTACCTTTTAGGTAAAAGAAATAATAAATCTGTACCATATCACACTTGCAGAACAATTTTAGAAGATTGCAGAGCACTTTATAAAGGAGTTTAGTACTAATTCTAGAATAAGGAAGATAAGGTGCTGAGCAGGAAAAAGACATCAGATACAGGCTTACAAAAGAATCATCTGGGGATTTGTATGGGAATTTTAATTATTACAATTTTAGTTTATTTTCTGTATTATCATAATAGGTTTGGTTATGTAGGTAACTTTCAAAGTAATCTTGCAGGGTCATAGCATATGCAAAAGGACTATGACAACTTAAGCATAAATTAACTTTGTATTTAACTGAGGTGGATTATACTGTAGTTACAGTTTAGATTATGGTTCTCAGAATCATTGTTTTGGTTGGATAGATGTTGGCAAATAAATGTTTAACTTTGAGTTAGAAAGAGTGACAATATAATTTTACATAGTATAAGCTTATGCATACTTTCTTATTTGAGGAAAAAAAAGCATTTTTAATTACTAAAACTTTGTTTTGGATTATATTCAAGCATGTAGAAGTAAACCAATGAAGAAATAACAAAAATCCTTCTCTTGAAGAAAATCACAGCTCCCTACACAGAATTTAAAGAGTTCACATGTCTCTTTAGGTGCTTATATGTCATCCAGTCCATTGAATAAGCAGTGCTACAGCAATTTTTCAGAGACTTTAGAATCTGTTCCATCAGTCTACCTCAAATAGTGAAAGTCACTTACTGAAAGGGCACTGGTCTTCTTCAGCTGTATCCCTCATTTTCATATCCATCATCATTCCTCATACAGCTCATCCATGACATCCCTGAGAATGTTCTTTTTTAGACACAGAGCTTCTGGAATCTCTTGCTGTGATAGTATTTCTTTTTCCACGATGGTGCTGTGACAATCTACCGCAGAGCCGTTCCCGATTAAGAAATGTTCCTCCTCATTAAAAAACAAACAGTACAATAATTGTGCAACATTTTTTTTTGAGAAATACCACCTACCTAAGCAGACAATGCATAAATGCCAGTATTCTTATAGATCACCTGAAACCCATGCTTTGTTCTTATCTACACTGGTGAAGTCTATGGGATTTTCCCAGCTGGCATTTCTGAGCTATGGTTTTCTACATTGTTTTTCCATTTTTTTTATGGCAGACCCTGTTATCATAAACCAGCAAAATTCTGACTTGAGCAAAAGTATAATTAAGAGATAGAAATATATTATTAGAATCTTATTTTCTTGTGACATATAGTCTTTAGAATGTTCCACATGAGATATATAAAAATAATTTTAAAACCAGCAAAAAAACCTCACAACCCCAACAAAAAAACCCCAACCTAACAAAGCTAACAAAAAAACCCCAAGCTAACAAACCCAACAAACCCCAGCCAATACACAGAAAGGTATTTGCAGAAACCTCAGACTTGAGGGATCTGTAGTTGTGCTACTTGGTAGGAATTCAGAAAATGTAAGGGAAATAGTTGTAAAAGGTTGCATATTCTGAAACATATTATTATAAAAAACCTGCTGAGGAATATCTGTTGTCAGTTATTCCACTAACTGATGACCTTTAAATTATCTTCTAGATAATGTAATTACCTGGATAATTTATCAAGAAGTAAGTTTCCTTTTGAAAGAACAGCTCTATATTTTAAGCTCAGTATCTGCTAAAAGAATGTACTTCTATTGCTGGATGAAAACATTAGAATCATGTAAGTTGTTATATGACTGATGTTGTTGCTGAATAATTTCAGAGTAGTTATTAGTATTCTATAATACCAGACATGGTTTATCATTTCACATTGACTAAAAACAATTATTTCTGGTTTTCATGCTTAGTGATCTCGATGTCATCAAACTTTATCTCCTTTTCCAATTAGAACTGTATGTTTTTCCAGGTTTAGTAGCAATTTAATGTTAATGTGCAAGAGTCAAAGAGAAGAATTATGATTACAAGTATCTGCTTCATTGGTCCTTTCTCAGGTCCTTGTCTCAAAATCCGACTCTGAGCACCAGCTGCAGCTTCAGAGACTGAGGGAGGGAGATGAGAAAGTTTACTTGGTCCCCAACCAAGTGTTTGTGTTAATTTGGAAATAATCAGAACAAAACTGACTACCTTCCTGAGGAACTCCTGCTGGACTGTCATCTTTGTAGGGCTATGATTGAAAACAAATCTACTCCATGAAAGATTTATGTCTCATCTGGAAGATAATAAATTATGCACATTATCTGATTTTTTTCAGATCTGTGTTTTCTACTGACCATTACTGGAACTTTCCAAGTCCTTGACCCACTCCTGTTAACCCCAATCTATATATTTGATGTTCCTAATACCAACTATAGTAAAGTCTTCTTCTCACTAGCTGGGACCTTATCTAATTAGTCACCAGCCTCAGCACAACAATGGTTTATCAGTAAGATTCCATTATTCGCAGAGCAGAACAAGAATTCTGGTACCAGAGATTTCAGAGGTGGAAGGACTGAATAGAAATTATATAAAATAATAGCCAAATTGGCATAGATAGTAATTGACAGATCATTAGTCCCTTTCTTTTGTGCTGTCATTCAGTATTTTTGAGGGGAATAGAAAATGTCCTTTCCCAAAAACATGGAGGAAAAGAGTTATTTATAACAAGCTTTATTTCTGAAGGTCAAGGTTGCTCTTTCCAAACCATGGGATTTGAGCACTACTTAGAACAGATAGTTTCCTTCCATCTGCCCTGCAGAGGATAGATACAGGATAATTTCAGTCTTGAGGAGCTTAATGGGAAAGACTGTGGAATTAAGAGTATGGGCAAAAGTCCTATAGAAAATGCTGATGCTTGATAGGTGTCATTTAGTGAGTGATCTGACAGCTCTTAACTGCAAAGTTAGAATACTTAAATTCTTTAAAAATCACATCAATATATCGTTATGCTTATTTATGGCTCTTGTCACCACAATAATAGAAGCATTTGCCAGTTGGAAAGAGTGTAAAAATTTAAGAATAAACAATTATTCTTGCATAAATAAAAAAACACAGAGCATTTAATGAGAAACAAATGTGACTAAATACTTGAAAAATGGCTATTTACTTTATGCAAAATATTTTTTGTGTACTGAAGGTGAGTTTTTTAAAGTGACCCTTAAAGTGAGAAATGAAGATAAAATAGATGAAATGATGCATTTATAATATTATTTTAAATCTAAAATATGAAAAAATTAATTCAAAATAACTAATTACTAACATAAAGAAGGACTCTGTTGAAGAAAAGACATGAAGTACTAAAACATCTAATGTGACAAACTGAAAGCTGAACTGAATATACAGTTGAAATAAAGAACACTTAATTTAGCTGTATGAAACCTAGGAATCACTTGTCTACATATAGAAGTAAAACTATTTATATACACTTATAAATGTATATATATATTAAATATATATTTTACAAGGCAATAATTAAATTTCAAGATTCTTTATTAAACAGTTTTTAATATTAATCCTTGTAGCAGATATATCAAACCATTTTGAAAGTGGAAAAATAAATTCCTTCAACCCCAGGGTACACCTACACTTGCAATAGTTTTTTACCACCCTTTCTTTGATTTTGATGGTTTCCAAACATATGCTTAAAGAGCTTTCTGTGATTTCAGTGGGAGAATGGGATTGTTAACATTGATTTTGGTCAGTCTTTTATTACTGTACTTCACAGAGTATGGATAAAGTATCATAAATATTTTGACTATACATAGGAAACCATAGATATTCTGTGGCTAATCTGAAGAACAACTGTAAAGGATAATCAAGCTCAGGAATGGCTATTTTTCATTAACTTGATGAAAAAAATGCAAAAATATATAATTTTCAATCCTCTCAAAGAAAGTAGATAACCCCATAATAAAATGTTTTGAAACATGTTAATCATTATTCATGCTCAGAGAACAGGAGAAAAATTATTTCATAACATGACTGGTTTAATATAAAATTAAAAACTAATTTAAGTGATATGAACACAATATTCTGACATATCCAAATTACTTACTCTTCTCTAAATAATTGAAGCCTAGTCTTCATACTGAATAGGTCTCTAAAGCTCTTTCTGACCATAGTGATTTCATTAAAATCTCAAGTGTAACAGCTTTCAGATTTCCATTACAAGATGAAGTTTACAGATCAAGATAACCATGGCAGTAAGATAGGATCGGAGGATATCATCTGGCTCGGTGTGTGGAACTGATATACTGTAAAAGACAAATTTGTGAAAAGGAAAATCTGAGGTAGCCATCAACAAGTCTACAGGGAGCACCATAGGCCTGGAGAAAATAGAGCTTTTGAGGCTATTGAGAAGAAAAAAAGCTATGTGAGACAGTATTTGTGATCAACATAAAAGTTTTCTAAGCTATCACTGCACTGAAGAAATGATCCAGTGACTATCCCTTGAGGAATCTGTTCCCAGCAGATCCCAGCAGAGTCTCAGATTTCTCCCTCACATCCTTGATGCTAGGATGACGTCCACTCTCACTGTTACCTGGTTAACTTCTCCCTCTAACTAACAATGTGGACTCTCAGCTTCCAAAACATGCCTTCTAGCAGAATAAAGAAGAATTTAGGTGACTTTTGGCACAATCTCACTTAGCGTACACATATAGGACACTGCCATGCATGTATCTGACATATTATAAGAACAATACAAAGTGTATGTTTTTGTATTAGAAGGCACAGTGTAAGAAATAAGATACTGAATAAAGATAGAGAAATATTGCAAAAAGCACTTTATGAGTTGGTCTTCCTCTAGTACAATGTCAAGTTAAAAACTAGAAGGAAAGGTTCAAGACAACTCCCAAAGACAATTCAAGCTGTTATTTAAAGTTAGTGTCAATTCTTCAAAGTTTTGCCATACCAAATGGATGATGGCTTTCACCATCACCATTCTGTGAAGTATCAGTCTGTATGTGGAATTTCCTGTTCCTGTCAGGTTTAATGAATCAAAAATTGACTCCTGTATCCTATGTAAATAATTTCTCATGTAACAGAGTTTCAGATGCTATTCAGTAGAGCTCTACATATGTGCAGTGTTGCTCCTACAGATAATGGAAAGGAGCAAAGGGATTCAGCAACATGCTAAGCTTGTTCCAAGCATGTCTATTTACACAGTGCAAATACATTGTTTTCTGACAAATGCATGAGCACTACCACCTCCTCTTGTGTGGAAATGGACACACTCTTTTTTGATATAGAGTTTTATTACATGTATCTTCCCGAATAATAAAACAGTGAGGGTCAATGACAGCCGTTAATAGAGAATAGACAGGATAACACATTTGTTAACTGGAGACAGAAGTATGTTTGGATCACAAACATAGTTTCCTGGAACAGGGAAGGATTACCTTCAAAAAGATTTAAAAGCACATATAGCACATTCATCTAGTTTGACGTTTGAAAGCATTAGCTTCAATGACTGGTTCACATTCAAATTTAAAAAAAAAAAAAAAGCCAAAAAATCAAAGTATACCAAGATAGTATGCATTCTGTACAATACTAGATAGTTCAGCTTCTGTAAAAATTGGCTTTTTGAAGCCATTAGAAAATTGTATGTTGATTTTGAAATTCATGAAAATGCAAAGTATCACAGTCATGAATACATCAAATCAGCCAAGTTTTGGGTGATCCCCATGATTGTCACTGAAGAAAATTAATTGCTTCTGAAGGATGGCCTATGTTCCATGAGGAGTGCTGCACTTGCATCTAATAGATGTGTCCATCATTAAAGTTTGAGCTGAATGCATGAGTGATTATTCCCTCTAGTCACTCGGGAGTTTCTACTAGACAAATAGTTAAAGTGGAGGGAGATGTGTCACTGGGTTTGCTACAGTGTTGGATTTATTTACTATTGATTGACCTTGCATTAAGTAATGGGACTTTGCTGAAAGTCAATTAAACCTTATGGTTCAGTTAGTGTAAATTTTGCTTATTTATATATAAGTAAACAGTTTGTAGAACCTGCTAAGCCCATCCCTAAATATTTCTTTTGGAGTTCCTCCTTCAGAGCAACAAAAATTAACTATCCTTAAGGGCACAATAAAATGTCAACATATGTGGGAAGGTTGCATTATTTGCTTGGTGAACTGATCCTTCCTGTAGTCTGGTTACATCACATCTGAGTTTCCCAATATCTGACTTAATTATATGCCACATATAGTGAATCAAGAATGTGACATATTCGATATTTGTTTAAACAAGCATGTAAATGTTATTTCCATTGTCCTGTAGAGATTTATCAACATGTGTGTTCAACATGTACAATGTCTGCTGATCTGAAAATAAATGTCAAGTAAAACTTTTTGTCATAATGCTATATTTATTCACTGAATGTTACAGAAATTGGCTAACACTTTATTTCCTTGTTTCTACAGCATGCATCCTCATTTGTATGTAGATGCTGCTACTTAATTAGCTTACAGATTAGTGATCCGGGTATATGTGGTGTGCAAGTAATATTTATAATTAGAGACTGATTTGAAATGAGTATTTATTTTGCTGTCCACATATCATTGGATTAAGTCAGAATTGGCTGACCCATTTTTAATTTATTCTAGGGATTTTTGTTGTCATTTTTTGCCTCTTAAAGGAATAGTCAGATGGTTTGAAGGAATACTTTGTTGTGTACTCCAATGGTTTAGCAGCTACTACAGACACTCTTGTTAGAAACATCATGAAAGACTGAATCCTTTAGATTCAGAAAATTGCTAAGAAACTCAATGTTATCTTTTTAGCATACTTTTTATGTAAATAAAGGAATTCTTCATATATGTGGATATTTCTACAATACAAATTTGAGGAACAGGCAATTAATAAGTAGTTATCTGTCTGTCTGTCTATCTATCTACCTGTAATGTATCTTTGTTTGAGTTCAAATTATAGATATAAACTACAATAAAGATTTATTTTTCTTGTGAATGTTAGAAAACTAAAGTTCTTCCACAAGCATGAAACTCAGTAAGACATATAAAAAAAGAAATAGATGGATACTTATAGCTAAGCTCTATTTCTTTGGACTGGATCTTGATTTATTTTCTAATTAAATCAGGTTAACTTACTCTTAGTTTTATTTCCAAGAATGAATAATATTTGTCCTTACTTTTTACAGGAATAGCTGATTGATAACTCTTATTAGATGAATATTGTATGGTTTTATTCTAATCAATTACAGCACTATTAAAGAAGAGAAACAACGTTGTGCATGACTAAATTACTTCATTCTGCACCAAAAACTGGCTCAATTATGTGCACACAACAGATAGGTATTTGGGAAATGTGCATTAACTTTCTGAAAGAATTGACAGTACTCAGCAGTTATGGCTTTTCCTTCATTTTTTCACATTTTTCTCTTGCACCTTCTGGGTTTTATAAGACACAGAAGTCAAATCCTTAAATTCTTGTTTCTTTTCTGAAATTAAGCAACAGAAAATACAAACTTGGTTTACCTATGGCTTGGTAACTTCTAGCAGCAGTGGAATTTTTGCATTCTGTGTGTTGGACCTGAATTTAACTTTGGAATCTTTTCATCTTATGAATGGAATTTGCTGTGAAATTTAGAGTACAACAGAAACAAATTAATAGATGTACAGATGGATCCTCCCCCCATTATAGACTGACATTTAAAAAACACATTTTAAATGAAGAAATAACAATTGCAAATGTAGTAAATTTTCCATTATTTGTCTCAACATCAGTGAAAGTATAAATAATTGGATCATTTCCAAACACACTATGACTGACAACCACTTAAAAACATTCTGACTGTTTATGCCATTTCACATATTTCTATGCTCAATTTGTTTCATTTTATGCCATATATAGCTGTATTAAAAAATTTGACTTCAAATTGTCAGAAGTTTCCATAATATTTCTCTTCTCAAAACTAGCACCCAACTAAAACACAAATCTGGCTGGTAAATACTGCAGTGAAACAAGAGGCCCTGACTCCAAAATCCTTGATGTGCCTCTTACCGTCACCTGGCAGAAAATCAGAAAATTTAACAGCAGATGTTGAAAGACAACGCACCTGGAAATAATTTTTTCAGCTAACCTCTAGTACTTACTAATCTCATGTTTTTGATGCCATGGGTTTTTTTCCATGGGTCAGCACAGAACAAAGAGAGCTTACACATCTAAAACAGCGAATATAAATTTCTTGCACTTATTTTCATGACTATCCCAGTAAGGTACTTCCACAAGAGAATTACCAAATTCTGTGGATTTTATACATTGGTATACTGAGACATACCACATGTCCATATATAAAATGAGTGAAAACCACAAAAGATATGGTACCGTAGAGTGATCTCACACAGGTAAACAGTAAAAGATAAAAGTGCCTGTTTGCCATGTTTGAGCACTTGTTTTTCAAACAACCTTTCATCTCCCATCCTTCTATCCTCTGCAAAAAACTGCACAGTATGTTCAAAAGAAAAGCTAGAGAACCATGCTAGAGAACCAGCATTCAAGAAGTGGGCAATAGAGGTGTAAGTAATTAGCCCTTTCTCCTCCTCCTAGGTCCCAAGTGATTTTTGGCTAAGCATTATTGCAGGGTAAGCAACATATTTAGTGCTTTAAACGATCTCAGCACACTACAATGCAGATTTTAAAGTAAGAAAGTCTTAGGCAGACAACTCACCATGCATTTTCAATTAATTTATTTCAAGATGCAAAATACATACTGGGAAGAGCGATCTTGTTAATTTCTTTTGAGTAAAACCCTACTGAAGACAGAAAGAAGTGCAATAAATAACCACAGCCTTTGCTTGGCACTGGTTTTGTGAAGGCCAACACATTCTCATGAGACTAAAGGCTGCCTTTTCCCTAATTACCATTTCCTATATGAAATGTTAAATATCTAAGGACTAATGAAATAAATCTTACCTGATAATCTAAAATTTTAGTAGTTATATCATCCTTAGACACCTTAAGTTTTATAGCCACTGAATTCAGTGATATTTTTAAGACAATCTATCTCTGTTTCTTTTCCTTCACAGAGAATGTTGAAGTAAATAATGGAGGGACGTGTAGGGCTCTGTATACTTCTGTTCAGCTTTTATTTGAGTGGGGACATTCACCAAGGGCACATCCCCAGCTCAGGGTAGTGTTAAAGTTTGAGAATTTTCTGATACAGCACTATGAAACAGTTTGATCTTTGCACTCATTCTCAAAGCCATCAATCCTGACACAAATGGACACTGAGATGAGGCATTCAGGCAAGCATGGAAAATGGCACCTTTTCCCTGTCATAGCTGCTGAGAGTGGATAACTTTTGGTAGGTCTGAAAGTCATATGTCATTCCACTGGGCACAGCCAAACTGCTCTGGAAGTAGGAGTAGAGACAGGTTAGACATGTTCATCGATCACAGGGGACTCTACCTCTAAACATTATACTGCTTGGAAGCAATATGCCCACCTGAGTGTCTTCCAACATTTGAGCTAGAGGCTGCAAACTGCTACTTTATGGACATAATTAGACGAAGCTTAGTGCCACACTGACATCCTTTGAAAAAATATAAAACTTATCTGAGGAAAGCAGTAGACACTGTACTCTAGGGAGCATTCCTGCACTTCTGGGAAATCCAGCAGTGACTCTTATTTCCATAGCTCTATGAAATCTTTCTGGTAGTGGTTCACCACAGCTATTAAATATACTCATAACTCCATATAATCCCCCTCTTCCTCCGCTCCCCATTTGTTCCTAAGACTTTTTCAGAGGAACAGATTTTCAAACTAAGCTGTTATCCAAAGCATGCTTGGTTTTGGTTCTTATGTCGTGATTTTTGTCATGATACATTTTCATGGAAATCTATGTATTTTTACAACATTTTTCTACTAAAGTAGTTTTGGAACTTGGCCTGTTTGAGGTCACATTGAATACATATTTGGAAGGGCAGGCATGTGACTGAGCATGGGAGAAAGGGCTTGCAAACATTCATGTCTACAAGGAAACCCTCTGTTTTCACAGATTGGTTCTAATGAAGGTAGAGT
>VZRZ01005013.1:690944-745003 GCA_013398175.1 Climacteris rufus | reverse complement strand
TATCATATGAATGTAATATCTAAATATTTAAATATAATACTATAAAAAGATAGAAATAATTAAAAATAATTAAACTTTGCTTTCTCTTCATCATCTCTAGAACATCCATGATTTTAAAGGCTCAGGATGTTAGATTTACTACAGGAAAAAAATCCCAACTAAAAAACCAGGTGGGCTTTCTTCTTAACAACATGGTCCCAGCTCAGCTATGGACAAGGGTGCATGTCCTGTGGCTGCCCTTATTTCCACAACATGAGAGGCAGCACTACAGAACACACCACAACTTCCTCCCTTTCTCCTTTCTCTTCCTGCCATCCTCCCACCCACTCCCTGGGATATTTGATATTAGATGATATTAGAGCCTTTATTATCTCTTTTGAGGGATGCTCTTCAGTTACCTTCTGGTACAGGCACAACATCCATCTACTGGATATCATTACAGGGAACAGTTTAATCTTCTAGGGCAGGAACACCTTTACATTTCCTGGTTTCTGTGCAAGGTCATTGACTTTTTGAAACAACCCAAAATCCTGAACTCCTGTCAGGAGCAGTTGCCTTGTAAATATGTGTAGTTTGGTGCAGTTCTCCACTCTGTGTTGTAAAGCTGTCAGATGTGCAAACTGAATTGCTGATTGCTAGGGGTTAATTAAAATTCTTCTTTGTGAAGTCTGTGATTCTCTGAACCCCACTTCATTTGTTTGTCCCTCAGTCCTTCCCCAGAGGCTCTGTGGNCAGTGTGCTAGGCTTCCCTCCACCATTGCTGAGGCCTGCTGGCTGTGGCCCTAGCCGAGCACGCTGCCACAGCTCTGGACATTCCTGCACCCTCAGTACACCCAAAGCTCACAGCAGTGCCCTGCACACCCACACGCTGTGCATTGATGCCGCAGAAATGACACGAAAGGAGACAGAAACCTCTGGAGAGTGAGGAACAAGTTCCCCAAGGAACAAGTTCTCTGGGCTTCCCCGCCCATCTTTATTAGAAATGTGCCTCATAATTCACTGTGTATTGGAGGAGACAAAAGAGCCTCCCCTCAATCACACTGGTCAAAGGAAATGTCCGTCAAACTTCTGTGTCCAGGAGAAAGGAATGTAAATAAAAAGATACCATTACAATAACATGACTATGTTTACAGAGAATGTCTGAGAAACTAGTTACAAAAGAATGATAACATCCAGAACTGCAGAAGTCAGGGCAACACATTGAGGTCTGAGCAGGGACGAGGAATATTGCTGCTGCTGTCAGAATTCATGAATTTCAGCAACTTCCCTCAAGGGTGTCCTCATTCACTGCTCCACCCAGCACATCCCTGCACATCCCTCCACCTCAGGCTCTCACCTTTGGAGTTCCAACTCCCACTATCCCTCCTTAGCAGGGAATAGTCTGCACACCTCCTTCTGCAAGTCCTTGGACACAGCACCTGGACCACTACACACATCCCACAGGGAAGGAGCCCATGGCCCACAGCCCCAGGAGAGGCTTGGACACAACATCCCCCTGCCCAAACTGTGTCTGGGCTGCCACCACCGTTGTGCCAAGGGAAATTTCTTCAGGGTTCTGGAGATCAAGCCCAGTGGTTCATCAGCCTTGGTGCCACACAGTCCCCACTGCTTGCAGGAGAGTTTCTGCCATTCCCCAGCACCCACACAAATTCAGCTCTGCTTGCTCTGCTCCCATCTCCCAGAGGAAGAAGCATCCTTACAGAGCAGACACGGCCCAGCCCAGCACTGCCTATCAGCAGGAAGATAATTCCTGAATATGCAGGGACTTTTAAATTAAAACCCTGTCAGTCAGGAAGGGGCTGGCCGGACACAGCAGGTGCAGAACCCTCCTAGAAGCTTCCAGAAAAAAATGGCAAAATATAAATAGTAAATTAAAAATACAGAGCAATGCAGAGCTGCACAAAGTGTTGTACAGGCATTAAATGCCACGGACAGATCTTTCCCCCTTTCAGCAGATGAATAAAGCTACTCTGAAACTTTTTTCTCTGATAATTTGTAAGCAATACCTTAAATATTATGTATATTTGTCTGGTTTTAATTGACTCCCTCGTACTGTGGGAATTTTGGTATGAATAGTGATGGGCCTGGAGCATGAGCTAGAGAGTTGCCAGCCAGTAGCACTTTGCTTTTGAAGTAAAACAACCAGTTTTGTCCTATTTGGGACGAGATATTGCACTGGTATTGCTGAAATGGGACTTACATTTCCTAATTTTTCACCTCAGAGGAGGAAATCAATATAAATTTTTTGTTTAGAGGAAAGAGGAAAACCATTTTAACAATTTCCTTTTCTCTACAACTCACAGTTTCAGCAATTATATGTCCAAAAGTTTGAAAGTTAATAATAAAAACGGATTAACAGAAAGTGGAGATAGGGAAACAAGTCATATGAAATAAATAGAGTTTATGACTTCTTCCTTGCAATTTTTCTGCTATCAGAAATACCATAGTGAGAAAATTCCCGTGCAGTCTTTCCTCTCTTATCTTATATTTTGTTTGGAACTTCTTGTCAAGGGGTGTGACCCCAGAGAGCATTTTCAGATGGGTTCTCTTTTCCTCTTTTTGCTTTTTCTGACAGAGAGTTGTGCTGCATTCCCATTATTACTGTAATCAGTAGATCAAAGCTAACTTGGTTTGCTAATATTGTGTGGTTTTTTTGATCTTTTTATAAGAAAATAAGATAATTAGTTTGCTTGCTACTTTTAATATAGTCTACTGTAAAATTGAGAAATATCTGCACAACGTATTTCCTAACTCACTTCCATTTTAATGTCATCTTTGAGTCAAACTGAGTTAATTCTTGGATAGTTTAGATTACTTTTTTCCCCTTCAGCACTGTACTGTTTATTAATACATGAGTGACCTCCAGTGGTACTCTTGAAAAAAAAAAATGCATCCTGCCTGGAATACAATCAAGGAAAACTAAGAATATCAGGAATTTCTGTGTTACAAGTTGCTCCTGAGAACAGGATTTGCTCCTTTTGGAGACCACCAGTGCTTGTGTTGGAGGAGTCAAAAAATCCACTCAGCTGTTTTACTCCTCAGCTGTGACTTAAAATTGTGCAAAGTGAACAGAAATATAAACTTCTCTGAGTCAGCAGAACTGTGCATGTTCCTTGCACCAGTATTAATGCTGGAACAAGGAAAAAGCTTTAGAAAAATCAGGATCTGAACATCCACAGCATGTTTTATCTCATTTTTTCAGAGGATTTTGACTGTCCAAGTTCCTCTGCCTAAAAGTAATCCCAAACATTATAAATGCCAATGTTACTATCAGAGGGTATGGAAGGAGCATTATTATTTAAAAAAAATTGCTGTTCTTCCTCCCCATCCCTCAATCACACCAGATCTTATTTACTCATGTAAATCTGAGTTTGTGTTTTCCCACAAGGGGTCACCATAGATCAGCTTCACTGCAGGTCTTCACCAAAAGAATTTATGTTCTGACTTTGTAAGATATAAAGAAAGCATTCAGATTCTCAGGGCAGCATTAAAAGCATCAATTAAAGTACATAACTTTGTAATGAAATGGATTCAATTAAAGAAAACTGCAGCAACTGCAACTGCAGAGTAAAGCAACAATGAATTTAAAAAGTTGCATGAAAAAAACCCAACAAAACCCCCCAAGAAACTGGAAAAGAATTTCCTATTTCTTTTGCTTACTACAAAAACAACTTGGAAGCTTCCGAGGACATTTTCTTCATTTAACCTGTGTTTAGTGATGAGTCTCATATTGTGTACACACCACATTAGGAATTCTCTCTCTCCTGAACATTAGATTGTACAACCAAGACACCTTGTGTGTTAAAGACATCATTTCAGCTCTGATCTTAAAAAGTGTTTAGAGTTGAATCTGTGCTCACATGGGGTCCCAGGAAAGCCAAAAGCAGGGTCCTTGTGAAGAGAAGAGCTTGTCCTTGCCCTTTCATTATTAAGACACAAGTAATTTCAGCTCTGTGTGCTGCCTGCTCCTTCTATTCGTGTTTTTTTCTGTTCCATTGAATCAAACAGTAAACATGGAGAAGTCTTTATAAGTTTAATACAGAATTTTGTGATTTAGCATTTGTCCTCACCTGCTTAGCACTGTGGTGTCTGGATTAGAAACCACCACAAGAGAATACTTAAGTCCCCAAACCCTCTTTTCAACATGCTCTGAAGTTTAATTCATTGCTTTCACCGAAGTAAAATTCATTGGAGTGCACCTGTATTGAGAATTTAAAAAAAAAATCACAGTGGGATTTTTGTTCAAGTGTTTTAGCAATCTGCCTGTTAAGTATATGTAGCTTGTCAATAGTGTCGTCCATGCACTGTGGGCTTCTGATTAGATGCCAACATTGGGTGGAGCAGTTGAATCCTTCCTTTATAAGAGACAGACAGGCAGACAGACACTTCCCCCAGCCGTGTCCTTCTCCCCTCCTGTCCTCTGCCCCTTGGGAGTTGCACACACATTAAGGATAGAAGCTTGATGGACAATAACAGGACCGGAGTGCCATTAACTGGCTTTTAGCAACGTTATTTCTGCAGTCCAAAAGGACTGAAAAGCAAAGAGAAGTGTTTCATTGCTATGTTGTACACAGTGGCAGCGGCATGGGAAAGCTGTTAAAGAAATGAGAATGCTGTTCTTACAGGTTACTTTTCCCACAGTCCCCCCCGACAATATCTCTGATGCCATTGAATGGAGAGCTATCACTTGGTATTTTATTTTGGTATTTTAAAGGGAGACCCAGATTCTTCACCCAAACTGGTGTTTGCAGCACAATCTAGGATTAATATATGAGAGCATTATGGGGAAAAACCCATGTTTTTTCTAAATAGGTAGAGGAAAATTTGTCATGAAAGCACTGGAAATTTTACGTCACTAATGCTTTAAAAATGACCAGTCTTTTAAGAAGAATGCTTTGAAGAATCCTGATCCTGAAGGAAGTTTTCTTTTTTCTCTTTCTTGTGAGTTACTGCCTGCTCTGTACCCTGCAGGCAGGTGGGTCATGCAACAAGGAGAGCACAGGTCTCACCTGTCTCTGGCTGCATCCCCAGGTGGGCAGGGTGCCATCATGTCCTCCTCTCAGCAGGCATTTTCCCTTCCCACAGGAACCTGGAGCCTCACTGTTCTGGAATCACAGGATGGGTAAGGCTGGAAGGGACCACAGTGGGTCAGTGGATCCAACCTCCCTGCTCAAGCAGGGGCATCCCAGAGCAGATGGCACAGGATTGTGTCCAGACAGTTCTGGAATATCTCCAGTGAGGGAGCCTGTTGCTCTCATCCATCCTTATCCTCACTTGGGCTTTTGTTCCCACCAGCTCTCATGCCTGGGCCACCGAGGTTGCACAGACATGTCCCATGGGACAAGAAAAGTGCTCCCTTCAACTTGCCTGCTTTTCTTCAATATAGAGTGGCAGGACCAGTCTCAAGTCTGGAGCAACTCAAAGGGCTGAAACCTGGGACAAGGCCTGCAAAACTGTCTCAAAATGCAGTTTTTCGGAGGTGAGAGACAACAGCAGCATGGACCAGAACAAGTACAGTCACTACCACCTGTTAAAACAGAGCCAGGTCACTATCCAGAGGCTGTGTCCCTGGAAGCAGCTCAATCCAGCAGCACACCAAGGTCTGTGCAGCCCTGGTGCCACACAGCCCCAAGCCCTGGTCAGAGCTGGGACCATCTCTCACATTGGGGTTTCACTTTGGGGCAGCAATATCTCAGGTGATACCTGTCCTATGGCTTGAAATTGCTTGATGAAATCAGAGCAAATCACACCTAAAGCAACAATTTGCAGAGAGAGGAAAGCCCTGTGAGAGCACTGTGAGGTGGGAGCCCACTTCTCCATAGGCATGGAGTTCAAATATCCTGGGAGCAACCAGATATGCCATGAGCAGGGCCAGGTCCTTGCCTAGTTTCTCCCTTCTTTTCCACTTGAACACATTCCTTGGGGAGGAGACAGGGCACCCAAAGGGGCTGCTTTTCACCAATCAAGGGTTGCCTGAGGGAGCAAGGGTTGTGGGAGACCTGTTCTGAAACAGATCAATGCAAGGCAGAGGTGTTGCTCCCATCCTCATCACCTTGGTCTTCACCCACGTGCTGATTTTCTTGTTTTACATGGCCCTTTCTCTGTGACTCACTGCCCTCACACTGAGCACAGAGGAGCCTGGCCACCACCTTCAGGTCTCAGAGCAGAATCATCCCTCACCACACCTGCCTCTCTTGGCTGACAGCAAGAGTGTGCTGGGGTGTGTGCTGTGGAGAAGTAACCAAGCCACAGTCCCTTCAGCACTGCAGTGGCATCCTGCTTCCCCTGATTAAGAAAAGGCTGTGGTGACACTTGGTGTTTTTATCTTTTTCTGGGACTGCAGCTGTAGCCACCCATCTCCTGAGCTCGAGTCCTGTGCCCCTTCTTGCATCACTTGCTCATTAAAGAACTCCTGTCTCGGCCCTGAGGCATTTGATTTTTGCTGTAAAATTGCAGCCCTGTCAGAAAACTGAGAGCTCAATCAACTTCACCAGAGCTGGAAAGTCAGAATGAATCATTTCAGCTGCACAACTGAGATAATAAAATCTCTACACCCACAGATAAAGGTGCTTGTCAGACACTTCGCAACCCCAAAGCCGAAAGATTGGATGGGCTGCACTGCATGCCCCGATGGCTAAGGGCATGCAGGGAAATGTCACATAGGAGCAGGTAGTGAGGAGTGAAGATGAAAACATTTTTAGTCATGCTCTGAGAGAAACATTTTCATTTTTGCCTTTCATTGAAAGAAACATTTGTACTTTCCTGGAGGTAGTTATCTGATAACCAGAAAGGAAGATCAGAAAGAAAAACAGACTATGGAAAGGCATGCTCCTGTTTGTACATAAAATTTCAGGGCTATGGTCCCTTAATTAAACAAATCACCCAGAGAAGAGCTACAGAGACCTTTTGGGTGACCCGTCTGGGAGGTGGGTCACCATTTACACAATTTAGCACAAAAGAGCACAAAGAAAAGCACTTGTGCTGCAAGTGCCATTTTGGGAAGGGTTCAGAGTTAGAGTTGCTCATTTCATGGTTTTGTCACCAGTACAGCAATGCAAGGCATCTTTCTTTGGCCCAGCAACAGTAAAAAAACTGTTTTAGTTTTCTTTGAAAAGAAATCATTTAGACACTTTTGCAGTACATATTACTCAAGAATTGCTGAATGAGGAGCTGCTGTGATAGGAAATGGACTGCCTTTGTAGAAGAGGTAAATAAAGAGTCAGTGTGGTATTTTCTCTCACAGAACTGATAGAGTGAACAGGAAATCCAGTGGCTTTAGGCAGAGCTGGTCCCCTCTTCAGGTGTGACTCTTTTTCAGAACCAGTCTTTCTGTTGTCTGAAAATATCCAAGTGCATGGGGAAAAAAAAGGAATTCTTTCTGGGTGTAGTTTGGTCTTGAAAATATAACACTGTCTATTTCAACACTTTTTGGAGTAGAATTTATAATTAGGTAGTTACATCCATGTTTACTAAGCATTTGTACTCTCAGAAAAGGTTAAAAAGTACTTTCCTCATCACCAGAAGTGTTATTTCTCACTAGAACACCAGTTCATAAGTTCATTCTTCTCAGTCACCAAAGTAAAAACAAAAATTTAGGCACCAGACTCTGAAGTGTTTTTCTGTGCTTTGACAACTCAGAGAGGGCATTTCCCACCCTCTGTGTGTCTTCTGGATGAATCACTGGACTGTGACGAACCATAACCTGCCTTTGGCTCCTTTCTGACAAGTGCAAAGGCAGAGGTGACCTTTTAATCTCCCATGATGGTGTTTCTCCAGTTAAATGCTGCGTTTGCTCCGTGAGTTAATGTCTTCACTGGTGGGTTGACCATCTGCCATTTGTTCTCCTCTTTCTGTTCTTCGCAGAAACACATGCCCAGGGAAGGGATCTAGGAAGGAAGTTACCAGCAGGGTCATTGCTTTGACATGAAAGGTGGCTTTGCTACAGAGAAGAGCAGCCCCCGATATTCTGTCACTTCTGAAATGGACTAAAACCAGACTGGAAGGGATGAAAGCTGAATTTGTGTCATCACTCCACATTCGCGCTTGGGTTTGGTGATCAAAATATATTCACCCCTTCTTATGCATCAACAGTGGATGCAAAAATAGATCAGAAGACTGAGTTCTCTGGTTGGCCATACCAAGGGGCAGATGGTGAGGAAAACTGGGCTGAAAAATTCTGCCACTGGTGAAAGACACAAAGCAAACAGAAGTCCTTGGTGACCAAGTCTCAAGCACAGGCCCTGCTTGTAAAGCTGCCAAGAAAACCCTTCCCCACTTCATTGTGTGGCTGAGCACCAACATTGTGAACTTCAGTGCCATGGAAAACACACAACTTCCTAAAGAGGGACTCACTCAGCTGCAGGTTACACTGACAGCACCATGGGGAGGAGAGGGAAGGCCCTTGACCATGTTTCTAAAGAATCACAGAATCAAACAACAGTTTAAGTTGGAAGGGATCTTAAAGATCATCCAGTTCCAACACCTACCATGGACAGGGACACCTTCCACTAGACCAGATTGTTCAGAACCTCATCCAGCCTGGCCTTTGACAGTTCCAAGGATGGGGCAGCCACAGCTCTGGGCAACCTGTGCCGGGGCCTCACCACCCGTAAAGAAATTAAAGAAAGTAAAGAATTTCTTTCTAATATCCAATATCACCCTACTGTCTGTCAGTTTGAAGCCATTCCCCCTTGTCCTGTCACTCCATGCTCTTGTAAAAAGTCCCTCTCCATCTTTCCTGTAGGCTCCCTTCAGGTACTGGAAGGCTGCAAGTAGGTCACCCCAAAGCCTTCTCTTCTCCAGGCTGGAAGGAAGGAGACTAGCTCCAGGTGGAGAGGTTTCCAAACATGGCTCTTGTCTATAGGTGTTACATGGCATCGACTTTCCAGGGGAGTTGGATGAAAGTCTTCTCCAAAGACTTAGATGCTAGTCACATACAAAGCCTTCAGAATAAAATCCTTCTCTCAACCTGCAGTGCTTTGCTAAAACTGCACAAGATTCCCTTGGGAATGAGAAAGCTGATGTCATTGGTGTTGGCATGCAGCTACACACATCTTGCTGCATAAGCAGTCTCCTTAAAAGTATAATGAAACAAAGCAAAAGCTGGTGAAATAAAACCCTCTTACCTTCCTTACCATCTGGGCAAAGTCACTGCTGTCTCTGCTGGGCAACCCTGTGAGCGGCCGGGTGAGAGATGCCAAGGAAGAGCCGTGGGCCACGATGAGGATGACGCCTGGCACAGCAGAAAAAGCAAGGAAAGGTGGTAAGGGAGCTGCAGCACTGCCAGGCTCCCCATCAGCAGATGGGTTTGAGGTGCTTTTGGGGCTGTTGAGCTTTGCAGACCTTTTTGATAACGGGGCAGGGTGTATTGTGTTGGGCACAAAATACCTGGTGTGTTGAGCTTGCCAGCTAGTTAGAGAAGGCATTTGTAGGGAAAGAGAAAAAACTTTCCAGGAAAGTGTATTGTCTTTTGCTGAGCTACATCCTAATGTAGAAAGATGAAGGAAAGCATACACTGTTGCAACTTAGTACTCTACCATCTCTTTTATTTTACTTTTTAAATTTCTATCTCAAATTGCATGTATTACTTCAGTGTAGCCCAGGATAAGCACTGAATCTACCTTACGCTCTGTGTAGTGCCAACAACTCACATTAAATGTGATTCTGTTGGCAAATCTCTGCCAGCTCCTGTTAAAAAGACCTGAAACCTTTACCTTTGCTGGGGCAGGCGGTGATGATCTGTTTTATCACTGCAGAGCTCCTGCTGACATAGTCTTCATGACTTTCTGATGGCACCAGAGAAGAGAGTGGGAAGTTACCCCTGACAATAAAAACACAAATGTATGTACATCTAGGTGAATACTGGGACACTGTTAGCACCACTGAATGACTACACCAGAGAAAAGGCATTTAGTTAAAAGGTTTATCTACCGACTTGGCTGACACACTGTTACCTCAGCTTGTCTGGAGCATTATCTTCCCTCTGAGTAATTTCCATTAAATCTCATGGCTAAATCTCATAGCTCATAAAGCACCAGATGCAGGGAAAACCATGCTTCAATAAAACTGGTAGTTTGCAGTGGAGATTATTTAAAGCAGGATTTATGCCTGAGGAAAGCTTAAGCTTTGAGCAATTCTGCCAGCAAGGACCACTGCCCAGCCATGGGCTGCAGACCTGCCTGGCTCTTGCAATCCTGACTGAGTTCAGACCAAGGAGAGACACTGATGGTGTGAATGCTTGCAAGATTTGGTGCCTCTGCATTAATCTCCTCAATAAACCAAGTAAATAAAAATCTACAACAAAAAAGACATATTTGCATTGCTGGTTGAATGGATAGTAAAGTCTTTCACCCTTGGAGTTAAAAAAAAGGTGTTTCTAAGGACAGTATCCACAATGCATCACTCCCAAGTATCTGGGCACTTTTGCTGAGACCAGGCATTTTTTTTCCTTTATATACCATGGCTCTTCACTCAAAAAACCCAAGAGCCAGACCTTCAAACTGCTGTGAATCATGGCAGCCCCACAGCTCTGGTGGGTTTGGGTGATGGACAACATGCCCCATGCACAGACCCATCCCAAGGCTCCACCTCAGCTTCCAGGACATCAGCTCTGTGCAGCCTGGCAGCAGCAGGGAAGAGCCTGCAGGGCCTTGATGTGCAGTGACCAGCAGTGCCAAGGGATGGGGCTGGGAACACCAAATTCCCACTGATGGGAGACCCTGACAGCATTCCCAGAGCTCCAGGACAGGCAAAATAGTCAGCAGGACCACAGTCATTTTCTGCCTCTCACCAGGCTCCTGTCTCTGATATCTACCCACATAGCTGATGCTTGAATCAAGGCTTCTTGGCAACAGAATAAAACCTCCCCAAACTTACTTTCTGTTTTGCATGTCATCCATTTAATCAGTCTTCTCCAGGAATGGGAAACATCCATTGCTCCAGCTGGAAAATGCTTACCCACGTGCTGTGATACAATGCAGGGTGTAACTTTTGTCTACGAAGAACTGCCCCTCTCACCCTCCTTATCTCCTTATTCAGTGAATAGGCAGTAATGAGATTAGATTAATATATTGTAGTAAAGTGTAGTATCACAGTGTTCTTTCATAGGTGAGTCCTTGGTATGTTATGTCATCACAAATGGCAGAAGCAGAAAATAGGTGGTAAAGCCTGATACTAATCTTGGCTAGATCAGACAAATCTAGATTGGGGTACTCAAAACTAGCCTGCCTTTGGCAGACCTGAACTCTGTAGTTAGCACTGCCTTACTTAGAGCTTCCCCTCTGAAATTCCCACTGCTGTGCATCTGCACACTTTATTTTGAGGCAAGTGATTTTGTACTAAAAAAATATTAGGGAAAACAACCTGTTGGTGAAAAAAAAAAAAAAAAACACACCAGAAAGCCCTATGCTCCAAGAAAATGAAGAATTTTGTTCCTTCATGCAGCCTCAAGCAAAGACACTTGCTTGGATGCAAGGAATGCATTAAGACAGGAGATGTTTCCTTTCACCCTTTCTTGAGTATGTGGGAAATCCCAGAGACAGTTGAGTAATTTCCTGGATCTGGCTGTTGCCTGCAGACACAGAGCAGCCTGGTTTGTGAGCAAGATGAGGAGCTAGATTGAATTGGAGGCTTATCATTTCCTGCCAGGCTGTGGTTTGCAAGTGCTCAGAAAACCCCTCACCCTGCCAAGTTAGGAGAGTCTATTAATCTTTGAGCAACAGTATTAATCTTTAAGCAACTTAAAATGATGCCACAAACATCAGTTATAGTGAAATGCTGTTATCCTGCCTGTCCCCAAAACCTCCTGCTGCTGCCCTGCAGGCCCTCAGCAAAGGGCTGACTGACCTTATCTACAGTCACATTTCTTTGACGCTGCAAATCAGGTTATTCTTCACATTTCTGAAGCGTGTTTCATGTGAACCAAAGGTAAAAGCAAAACTCCTGTTTCCTGACACTAATGCTCATAACACAGCTATGATGGTACAGGTCCAACCATGGGCCTGAGCCAGCAGCTCTCAAGGCAGCACCAGAGCAGGGCTGGTCCTGTGCACAAGATGATTGTGTGAGTGCACCCATGTGCTGGTGACAGGATATCTTATTTTGATCTGAATTTGATCTGAATCACCCCATCTTCGCAGTGTTTGTAATGATTTATGACACATAAAAGGGTGGGACACCTCAGGGAAGAAACCCACAGCTTTATCAGCCAGACACAGAGCAATTACCTGTAACTTGTATCTATGTCGTAAGATGCCTCTACCAGTTCTGCCACAGTCATGAAGCTGGGGATTACTCTGCTTGCTTCCCACTTGGTCCATTCAAACAGACCTGGTTCCACCCTGATTTTGACCTTTTGATTTAATTTAAGCCCTGTAAGAACAAGAAATAGATCTTAAGAGAAAGGTACACTCAAAGCGCTGCATTCAGGCTATACATTCTGCTTTGTTTGCTTTGTACTTTCATTAATGAAAATTAATTACCAATTGTCAAGTGGTGGATTAAAGGAAGCCACCATTTTATTCTTGTCTGACTAATGTTAAGGCACTGCAAATTATCACATTATTATTATCATAATCATCATAATTTCTGAAGCTCTACTGTGATGCCCTGCTAGATGAAAAAAAAAACCTCAGCAATGTTGCAATCTGAACAAACTCTAGGTAGGAAATGTTTTTACCATTTTTATATAGCATTTTGCTCAGTGTTCCTCAATAGAGCAGTAAATTGTCCAGCAGTGTTAGAAATGGAATTTTCTTGCCAAATGACATGTTATTTTTTTAATATCCTTGAGAGAAGTTACTGAGAGGCCCTAAATTCCAGAAGAAACACATACTGAGGTAAACATGGTAATGAACTGGGAACCTGCTGAAAGCAACAGGAGATGAAAAAAGAAGAGAGGGAGAGGAAAGAGAGAGAAAGAAAAGGAAAGAAATTCTACAATATGAAGGAATTAAAATACTTTGGTTTGCAAAAGAAAGCATGAAAGCTGTCTTCCCTGATTCACATGCAGATCCTTTGGAGCACTGGAAATATTGCTTTTTGGATCAAAATATTTTCTGGAAGAGGTGGCAGATTTGATGAGCAGCTACTAATGTTGAATTCAACCTGATGTGAAACACCTCTGTTTCATATAACATTAGATTCCATTTTAACTAGGAAGGACTGAAGTTACTGTGCTCATATCCCACAGAATGTACACACAGCAGCAGGTTTGTTGCTGCCTGCATTACCAGCTGATCAAAACCACCTCATCTTCCCTGCTGTAAGGTAACCACAAATCACCACAAAGTCGCACATCATCTTAATTGCTCGTGTCAGAGGCTTCACAGAAGTTTGGTAAAATATTTCCAGTGTGGCAGGAGCACCTGGCAGGCTTTGCTGCCTTACCCTGCAGGACGTGCTGAGCTGTCTGCACGCAGCGCAGGGCAGGTGATGAGTACACACAGCTGACTGGCACCTCCTGGTCCAGCAGAGCTTCCCCTGGGTGGGAACAGCACAGTGGGACAGATGAGAAACGACTACAAAACACTCTCTGCAAAAGAACAGCTCGGAGCTTTGCAATTGCATCGACTTGGGATACATTGACAGTCCCTTTCTATTCTTTTTTTTCACACTATCTGCTGATTGAGCTCATTAAAAAGTTCATTCTAGTGGAAACATTAAGTTTAAAATGAGCGTTGGAACGATAATTACAGAAGACTCACTCCAAATCTGCAAACAGCAGTAGGCATTTGGCTGTCTCCATCTATCTGAACTGTCAGAGACAAGCATTTGCAGCAGACCAGCCCTGTCACCAGTCAAACATCTTGCTCAGGGAGCACAGCTTCATCTGGTGAGTGGATTGAATCAGGCTAAGCCACACCACCCATCCTCCTGCAGCAACCACACTCTACTGACCATGGAGCTGCTTCCTCCAGCCAGCCCCTTCGCTCCTCACTGCCCATTCAGGGACAACTGCATAAGCCATTATCCCTTGCAGACAAGCAGCAGGACACAGGGAGTGTTGTGGCTTCTGTCTTTTAACTTTCTCTGCCAGGAACTGGCAGAGTGGGTCTCAAAGACGAGCAACCAGCTGTGTTGTCTATTTTGCTATTTAAGAAATTCTGTGATTGCCACCACAGTGAGTGCTGGTAGGAAGTTTTTCTGCTGCAAAGCCAGCATGAGCTTTGGCGGATGATGACAGCTTTCTTCCCAAACCCTTACATTTGCAGCAGGATAATATTCAGCTTACCTATAAGCCTTGACTGGAAAATACCACAGCAAGATAAAGGAGGATCACATTCAAACTGCTTCGTGCTGTCTTTCCTCCTCGGCAGGGAGGAGGGGAAGTTCAGATCTGCTCTGTAGTATTTACCTGAAACAAGGCAGGACATTTTTCCATGGCTCAAGGGAGGCAGCAGTTGTATTATGTTTGTACTATAGACAGAGTCAGTGTCTCACTGATGAAAAACACCCAGTGCTATTGCCTTCAAGGGGTCATGTTTCAAGGGCACAACACCGACTTGTGAAATCACCTGTCCTAACAGAAAAACACCTCTTCTGCAAGCTCAGAAGGAGCAAATGGGAAGGAGGAGGAAGAGAACAGGAAATCATGAGACCTTGGCTTTGTGAGGCTCAAGTGAAGCAAAAATCCCCTCCCTATCTAGATTCTTTTACCACTGCCAAAATGACAAACCCCCCACATTTCCACTTGAATCAAAATGAAACCAATGCATTGATTATGCAGCCAGAAGGTACCACTGTCCTTACCTGGTGTGAATTTCACACACTAAACATAGGGAATCTCCAGCATAGCAAAGCAGACTTTCAGCATAAAGCTCTCACTCCTGAACTCCCACCTTCTTGTTCCCCTCCTTCCTCCTGACAAACATTTCCCTGTTTTGGGTAAACATACCTTGCCTCTTTTTTTTTTTTTTTTTTTTTTTAAATGGTTTTGTTTTGTTTTTGTTTTGGGGGTTTTGTTTGTTTGTTTTTGTTTTGTTTTGTTTTTTGAGAGAGAGAAAGAGGAAATTCAGATTTTAATTTAAGTCAAGGCTGACATTTCATTTCCACCACAAATTCCTCTGCTTGGACTAGTGACATAATGTGACTCTAATCAACAGCCCATGATTCTGACTCAGGCACAGAAAGGTGGTTCTGACAACCACCACCTTGCACAACAAGAGGTGATGAGCCTGATCTTGTGGTTTGTTCATCCATCAGTGAGACACGCTTCCATCAGCAGCACAAGAGCTTTGTTTATCAAGCATAAACATGCAGAGTTTATCAAGCATAAACATGCAGAGTTTATCAAGCACAAACATGAAGGACTTTAGGACATTGTGACCTGGTTATGTGCAGGTCAAAGCAGTGCTGTGCCTGACTTGCACTGTTATCACTCCTTTGTGCCAGTGTTTCCATTTACACATAGAAGATTGAATCTCTTCGACCCATCTCTGGGGTTAATTGGTTTTGGTTCTGTTTTTTGAAGATCCTCCCATTGTCTTACTCACCATCTGCAGCCAGGCACTGCTGAAGCCAAGATTTGCCAAAGACCTGATCAACTCTTTCCCCGTGGCGCATCACCAGCACCCCTCTCCTCAGGGCAGCATTCTGAGACAGCTGGGGAGAAAAGGGGGTTTATTACAACACTATCTATAACCTGCAGGAAAGTCTGGATTCCTGGAGAGGAGCTGCTGTAACAGGTACCTTTCTTTAGGACAATAATATGCCTGAGTGAGGCAAATCAAAGGGACAGAATCATTAATATTATTAAGGTTGGAAAAGACCTCCAAGACCATAGAGTCCAATCTGTTACCAATCCCTACCTCATCACCCAGACCAGAGCACTGAGTGCCATGTCCAGTCATTCCTTGGACACCTCCAGGAATGGGGACTCCCTGGGCAGCTCCTTCCAATATTTGACCACCGTTTAAGAGAAGAAATTCTTCCTGATGTCCAACCTGAACCTCCCCTGGTGCAGCTTGAGGCCATTTTCTCTGGTCCTGTCAAAGGTCACATCCCTGACCCTCATGGACTACAGGTTTAATTCTGTTTTAGCACTAGTAAAAGCTAGTGTTGATAACAGATCTTTTCATCTCCATGTGGGAAGGAATGATAGTTTTAATTTTTATCCTATGGTTGATATAAACAAAAAATGGAAAACCAGGAAAGATTTGAGTGGTAATGCCCTTTTCTACAGCAGGACTAACTCCAAGCTTCTCCTTCTTTTCCTACTTCTACATTTTCACAACACTGTGGCCAAATCAACAGTGAACCCAGATCTCCTATGAGGCCACATTTTTTACTCAGACTGCATGAAATTACCAACAAATTCTAAGGAGTTTGGGGTTAGTAAACAATGCACATTAAATACAGATGAGAAGAAGAAAAGGAGAAACAAGTCAAAGGTTTTAAAACTTTAAAACAGCATTACTGCTGCAACACTGAGGTCAGTGATATGCATTTTCAGCAAAGAAGAGAACTCTTAAGAAGTGGTATGAGGTTGATGTTCTTGCATTCTGTTAAACATCATTGTATTTCTGCCACGAAACACCAATCAACCACCACGAGGTCAGAGTATAAACCCAAGGTTTTGTGGTCTTCCTGTTCTGCCTGAGAGGAACCCAGAGGCCAGGGAAACTCTAGGCTGGAGATGTGCCCATCTGCAAAACACGTCCTCAGGCTAAGCCTTGGCTCTGCCACAGATCTGACCTCGATAGGAGAGGCCCAGGGCAGCCAAGAGCCAGAGGAAGGACGTGTGACTCGTTCAGAAGTTTCTGTCTTACAGTCACACACATGGTGTCCTGCAGGCCCCAGGATGGAAGGGGGCCCTCAAGGTGCCCTCAGATTCCTGATGTCGAGACAAACCAACCCAGGGTTCTTGCCCAGCACAGCAGGAAGAGAGGCTGTGGGGCCAGGCAGCCAAAGGGGTTTCTGAGGCACGTCTGTGCTGGAAGGGACCATCTTGGCTCCCCTGACAGAGCCAATAAGGCAAGGCAGGTGCAAATGTGCTGTAGGAAAAAAATCAAAGTCCTTGTTTGTTTTGCTCTTCCTACCAGAAGACCAGTGGAAAACATGGGAAAAATTGATACCTGTTGATTTTGGGACAAAAATGTGACCCTACCAGTGCTGTTAACCCCTCCATCTAGCTGCTCTGTGCACTTAGCTGCATTAGCTACCTATCTAAAAATAAAGAAGAAAATGGAACATTTAAATGGGATCTGGGACCATGGAGGCCTCCAAGACGACATAGAATCTGGACATAAGAGCAGCCATGAACAGTGAGCCTAATTCTGATGCAGTCACTCTGCCTTGAAGCCATTTGGCTTCAGTGGAGGTTGTGCCTGTGTCCCACCTGCCAGACTTGTCTCCATACCCACTAAGGCTGTGCTCAGAGAAACCTGAGCAGAGAACTCATGTGTTGTACTGCTATGACAGGAACAAGGAAAGTTTTATGAAAGGCAAGTGTAATATACATCACATACATGACAAAAATTTATTAAGTATTATACAATACAGTATTGATGTGTATGTGTATACAGATGTACAACAAAACATGAAAATATGAGGGGGGGAAAGGAAGATACTACTGAATTTACTAAATGCCATTAATTAATAGCATATCTGCCAAAGCATGTGGAAAAGATAAGTTGAAAAAATAATTACCTGAAGAGAAAGTACATTGGTTACACTCCTTGACATACTGGGGTTATGGGCTTCCCCATTCAGCTTTACATTGGGCTCCTTTTCAGTTTTGGTGAAGGATCTTGAAGCTGTGTCAAAAACATATTCCCTGTAGAAACAGCAGAAGCAACACTCACACACACAAACATATGGGTGCAAACACCAATAGGAGAGATTTTTGAGTCAGGATTCATGTTCCATTCAATACATTTTGCACACTTGCAATCCACCTCCTCACTTTGCTCTTGATTTAGAATATGCCCCATAAAAATGAGGTTAAAATATTATGAACTGATGGTGTATATTGGGTGTAACCCTGCTAAAGTGGGACCTTCAGCAGGAAATACTACCTGGTTGCCTGCTCTCTGTCTCTGAGACAGCAAGAAATGCACCAAAGCCTCCCTGCTTAGAAAAATCAGCTCTAATCTACAAGTAGCATCAGCTGTGCTGTCAGCTGCAGCATGAAGTGCAGGAAGCCAGACAGGTGCCTTCTGATGCAAGCAAGGCACATCAACAAGATGAGGGTGGTGTCAAGGTGGTGGAGAAACTTCTGTGTGGTTTCATTTCAAGTTAACTCTGCAAGCTCTTGAAATGAGAAAACAGAAGAAAGCGGAGAGCCAGGCTGAAGGCTCAGCCTGCCTGGCTGAACGAGCTCTTTTAAAATTCATTAGGGTGTTCAGGTTGTTCAAGAGCAAACAGGGGTCATCCCTCAAGCAGCTGAACTTATGAACTCTGGGTGTCTCTGGGTGTGTGTCCTATCTCTTTTCACTCAGATGTCCCAGCATCCCACCCAGGCTGTCAGGACCCCCCTCTCCTCTGCCCACAGCTCCTGGTGAGGAGCAACACTGGCACAACTTCCCGGCAGGAAAAGGGGCTTATGGAAATCAACACCCTTGAGACCCCAGCTGACCTGTGCTTGACCCAGGTGTCGGACTCGTGGGCCTTCTCAGTGTAGTTCTCTGGGAGGAAGCCCCTGCAGCCGGTGCGGTGCGAGGTCCCGATGACCCAGCCCTCGCTCACGTCGCACTGGTGCGTTGGGTCCACGTAGATGAAGTCCCCAGCATTGATCATGAGCTCATCAATGTTCTGGGGCTTGTACTGGAAGAGGGCCCTGAGCCTCTGGGAGGGAAACACACACCAGGGTCAGGATGTTCCCCATGCTGCAGCAGCTTAGGGTATGCTTGTTCCCCTCTCCTGGACACTGGTTCTGTTTTCCACTCTGCATTGTGCTTTTCAGTGGCATTTCAGCAGAGGAAAAGGAAAACTACTACATTTGCAGAGTGTGCAAAAACCAGGCACTTGGTTTCCATAAAAATACTTTTTTTTCCCTGTAACTGGTACAGACTTGTTTGAAAGCAAACATAGATCTGACCTATTTTTGTGATTGCTTGCAGCTCTCCTGAGTGTGACTAAAATCCTATATGAGACTTGTGACAAAGCAATTTACAGATCTGACAAAAAACTGTTGATCATTCCATAATTTAAATTTGGAAATGAGAACTGGAAAAAATGTTGACTGGTTTTAACTAAGAGTCTGCTAAGCAGAAAATCATCAGTGAGAACCGAGTGCTGCTCACTGGTACAGTTTTCTTCAGGGCTGGAATAGTCAAGAAAACTAATTTTGCTGAATAGAATTTTACTGCAAAACTGTAAACTGACAAATCCTAGCAAATATTAGAGGATCATGTGTGGCCTTTCTATTCGGAAGGCTTGGCGACCTGGTTCAGAAGTTGCAATCGCGGTGGTCCGGCCTACTCCGGGCCACCGGGCCCCTGATGCACTGGCACCAATGTGGTGGATGATCAAAGAGAGTTTATTATCTTTACATGGTCGGTTATATAGCTAGGGGTCCCACCACATCAGAAAAGGGGGTGGTAAGACCCTGGGTCTCCCCCCCCCCCGGAAAATTACCAGGGGAAAGCAAGGGGGGTGAGACTGCATACCTCGGGTGATTGCTTATCAGCCCAGAGAGAGGGATGAGGGGGAAGGGTTTCACTGTCCCTCTCCGTACATCCCGAAATCTTCCGAAGCGCCTATCCCTTTCTCCCACAATCATGGTTTCCTGTCTCTTATTTTCTCATATCATGGTAAGATTAGTTTCTTCTGCTGGAGTTTGGAATTAGATCTTGAGACATGGAGGTCAAGCAACCTACCATAAAAGTATTATTCTCTGATTCATGAGTGCAGTTTTTCAACCCAAAATAGCATTGAAAACAATGATGTTCTTTGAAACACTGTGCTGAGCAGGCACTGCTTTTCTGAAGGATGGAGAAGGCAAGATGACTGTAGCAAAGAGCCTGACTGTGGGCTCAGGAAATTAAATAAATCTGATTACAGTACCTGGTAATGCACAAAACGCATGTCCCGTGAATAGAGAGCAGCCACCCACTGACAGGGCTCCCTGGGGTTAATGCACTTGGCCAATTGTTCCAAAGTCTTCTGATGGTGAGGGTAAAACTTGTGAGCCAAGGTGAGGTGGAACTGCTTCAAGCAGGGCTTTACATGGCAGTCTAGTGATTAAAAAACCACAACATAGAAGCAAAGGTCATTTAAAGCCCTTCTTGTTTTATCTTACATGCTTTGCATGATGCAGGAAATATCATAGCAACTAGTAGTAGAGTAGATCTACTGAATAATGGTTTTGAAGGGTGTCATGGTTTTAATCATGCCAAAATAATTGACAAATATGGACTGGGTTTACTTCGTGGCTTCATCTGTGAGGAAAAAAGAAATGGACAGAGTTTGAATCCCTGTCCCAGCCTGAGATGTATTGAACTCATGTCTCCCAGACAAAGCTGTGCTGGGGCTGTGCCCCTTCAGTCTCCACTGGTGATGCAGTGTCCCTTGGAAAGGGTGTTAGACTCTCTTCTCAGGGATGCAGTCAGGCCAGCAAGCTAGGCCATAGCCCCTTGAGGATGGGGATCTGGAAACAGGGAATGTTATATCCCTGCCCATCTTGGATGTCCTGATCAATGGCCTGTCAAGTTGCACAGATGATCATTTCAGCTTCTAGACAAAAACACTGTGTCTTCAAAGTCTAAGACATGCTCCTCTGGCCACTCTGCTTCCTAATCTGTAGGAGGAAAGGCTGCTAGCTGGCAGGAAAACATCAGCTAAGCTCCCCTGGGGACATAGGGAATGTTTTCAGTACTGTGCCAATGCATTTGTGCTACAACCCACCCATTTTCCCTCTGATGCTGGTCCTACCTGCCAGGGCCGAAGCCTCTGATGAGAACGCCACTGCAAAGTCTTTGAGGACATTTGCCTGGCTGTCATCAATGAAGAAGCCAAGGTAGCTGGGAGATGCATGTAGTGTTAGGGAAATGGATGGTGGAAAGCTCTGGGAAAAGCTGTCACCGACTCTCTTTAGGGTATCATACAGTAATTCCACTTTCTGGTCTTCGCACTGAAAGGAAAGAGGAAGGGCAGGCTTTACCTCACGACTCAACAGCCACTGTTACACAGCACCGCCAGAAAACAGTGGGGCTTTAAACTCCCTGAGAAACACAAAATACCTAGGGATTTGTCTGAAATGCCTGGCATTAAGCCCAGCAGTACTGGGCATTTGGATCAGCACAGTGTCCTGGTTCTGTAACAGCAGCTGGAGCCTTCAACCCAAGGTGTATCTAGCCTGGGTAGGAAAAAGCCTTGATACGTGTGCGGTAACCAGTCTGAAATGAGGCAGGGGTCATGATTTCCCTCTTCAGTTTTAAGTAACAATTTGTGTTATTGTTATCCTACAGTCCTTTGCTGAGATGTGCAAGGTGAGGGTTGCAATGCAGTTGTCTCTTCCAGCCAGGCCTTTAAACTTGGCACCTTCCAAGAGCATGGCATTCATTATTAATTAATGATCTTTGTTCTGTATAAATGTGTATAAGAGCCACAGAGCACCGTTGAATATTTTGCAACAAAATAATCTTATTTTCACTGTCTATACTTCTTGGCATGGTTGTGATGACCCACCCTTGAGGGGAAGGAAGCACTTAATGGTTTAACATAAAAGTAATTTCTGTCCAACTGATGTAGCCCAAGACTGTTTCAGCAGATCCCAGCTGTTCACATGCTGCACCATCAACATGCTGAAACTGGATTCCAGTTTTCCCAGACCAGTGACTCTTTGCTGGACTTTGCTGCTCTGGCACATTCACCTACGCAGGAGAAGTAGCTCTGCTGGGAAGTTCTCCAGAGGGTTTCCCAGCATACAGAAGCTACCTAGGAGGACAGCAGCACCTCCAGAACCAGAAAACAGCCTCCCAGGAGTCCAGCTCAGGAGCTTAAATTCCATGTTAAATTATTGGCAAAGTGATTCAATTGCTCTGCTGGAATCCAGTCTGGTTCCTCTTCCATCCCTGTGCATTCTGCTTCTCTCTTGTTCACTAAATCTTCAGCTTCCAGGTAAAACCTGGGACACACCACCATAGCAGTGACCTGCTGATGGGGCCCTCTGGGAAAGGCAGAGGTTTTCTTGAGAATCCCACAGGTTTGATACCGAAGTTGTCTGCATCCTATGATAACACCGTCCCTGCTGCACAGGTGGCTGATGCCAACCACTGCTGCCACGGCCAGGAAGGTTTGACATCCCAAATCCATGCAGCAATGGAAGCCTGACAGCAGCATGGGCTGCGCAGGGATGCTCTAGATGGACGTGTGTCACTCAGCTACCCTGAAACCTCCTGCTCAAACATTAACCATCACTCAAACAAGCACCATGCCTGGTGTGGGGTTATGTCATTTGGTCACCAACAAGTTCTGGTGCCAGACAACAGCAGGTGGCCCAGTTCCACCAAATATCACCCAGCTGAAACTAGGGCCTTGCCCTCTGCCCTGCCTTACCGTGAAGAAGTCGCAGAGGGTGACGTGGGGGAAAACCTCGTGGGCTCTGTTCTTCCCGCACTGGCGCTTGCTCTCCTGCCAGAACTCCTGCAGACGGCTGTGCAGGCGGCCCGTGGGGCACAGGTACAGGGCGTATTCCTGGGGGATGGGGTCGTCCAGGGAGGGGTCGTTGCAGTGGGAGTGCAGCCTGAAACCAAGAGCACAGCACTGAGAGTGAGCGTGGGCACCGCTGGCTCCTGTTTCCTGGGGCTGGAGGCATCCGCAGCAGAGATCAGGGAAAGGAAATGCAATTTTGTTTTTTTCCTTGCTCCTTGCGATTTTTCTCTCTGAAGTACTAAATAATGGAGAAATTTTTTTTTCTGCTTATTTTTTGAGTACTTTATATTGTATTATATGCCTTCAGTTCTATCAATATCTGAAAATGAGAGGCAATAAAAAATACTTTTTTAGGGTTTTATTTTCCCCTTTTTCTCTACTGGAAACAGAGGACTTGAGGAGGAAAAAAGACAATGGGTAGAACATGTTGGTGAATTACAATATTAAAATTAACTAAAGTTTAAAAAAACACTGGAAAAGAGCATTTTTATTCAGCCCTAAGAAAAGCAAGTAAGACAAATCAGAAAATGCACAAGCAAAGTCCAGAAACTCATATGCCACGTGATGATATCCTTCACCATGTCCTTTACATGCTGTATGTTTGTCGTCACAGCTGCTGGATTTGGAGTGATTGTTGGAAAGTGTGGTAGCATCCCTGAAAAGAATTAGGTGGAAAGAACATGCCATTCTCAAATGCCTCCTCTGGCTGTTCACAAAGGAAAAAAAAGAAGGAAAAAAAAAAAAGCAACTGAATTAAGGGGGGAAAAAAGCAAAACAAAGCTAAAAGAAAGTGCAGGGAAAGACTGGAATTAATTTGAAGGTGAATTAAAGAAAAAAAATCAATTATCAGCACATGAATGACTTATAAATAGTCTTTGAGAGTCCTGGTAGAGAAGAAAAAACTGTGGCATTCAATGCTGACAAATAATTTTGATTGTAATAATACCTCCCTCTGACCACCAGCCTTTCAGCTTCCTTTGTGATGAGCCTTTCTGTTCCCTTCAGCCATCACTGTTGTTTCTGCATGTGTCTGTAACTGCAGGCATGGGTTTACAGATATTTTCCCTGTTTCCTTGCTCCTTTCCCTCAGGAGGTTTAAAGCTGAGGAGGATTTTCTGCCCAGACCAGCCATTCCCAAAAACTGACAACTGATAAAAGTAAAAGCAGCTGCTTCTTTTTAATTTACCTTTGACCTTCTGCAAGTAATCTTGCTTCCTGAAATAAGCACAAATGCAAGTATGTCTCTCTGAGTGAAATAAATGAAAAATATCTCAGATGCAAGTTTTTTGGTTTGTGGTTTTTTTTTTTTTTTAGGGCACATATCTTCAAATTCAGTGACAGGATCAGCACATCAACAGGGATTTTTAGGCAGGTTTAATGTGAAGACACACCTTAGAAACCACAGGTACTTACCATTTTGCTGCATCTTCTATTGTCTTTTGTCCAGTAGCAACCAAGGCTTTTTGCCTAGAAAAAGCACAAAATTGATTCCTTAAAATAACAGAAAGAAAAATCCTGCAAGATGAAGACATTTAGTGACATTTAGAAGTCCCTTTTCCAGCACAGGCAGGACATTTAGCAAGTAGGTTTTTCCTGGCAAATGTTAATTCTTGAAACCCTCCAGATAGTTTTTTTTCCCACTGCAACTCTTTAATTCCTTGAGGACTGGTAACCTGTCTTCCCCATGAGATGCCTTCCTTTGTGTTCTAGAGGTGTTTCCTTAGCAGCCTGACTGACTTTATGAATTCTCTTGGGGTTAGGTAAACCCTCCATCCAAGCACTGTAAGAACAGGGTTTTCTTGGTTTGTAGGAAAAATGTTCTGATTCAAGATGCCAGCCCAAGCCCATACATATAAACAAAACAAAACACAGTTATATTGGGGTTTGCAATCCGTATCGATTTCAAACAGCCAGCAGAGAGACAGATCTAAGCCACCAGCTGAGACCAACATGAGGGACAAAATCTCACATTTCTCTTTCTTAATGCAACTTCCTTTCTCTGGGGTCGGATTTAATTCGTGTTTCCTTTTCTCACTGGAGCTCTCAAAATGCCAACTATGTGCTTCACATGAGCAAATCTTTGTGCCTAAATACTGGGTGATGAGGGAAGGATTCCAGTGTTCAAGCAGCTTCTGCACCTATGAACCCTATCTCTACCTCTACAAACTTCTCAGAAGAAACATGAAGGGGAAGGAGAGACAGTGGACATTGAGCAAAAACTACGGAGTTACTTGGCATCTGCTGGTGTCTTTGCTTCTCCCTTGAGGCCACCCTTTCTGGCCACTGGGTCCTGAGAGCATTGAATTTTGTTGTCTCCTCACATTTTTGTCCTTCATCCATCCCCGTGACCCCCGAGCACACGTCAGCAGTGCAGTGAGTGCATTGAGCTGCAGGACTCAGGTTCATGCTTGGTGTTTCCTCCCAGTCTTCTGTTTTCTCTTCAGTGTAAAACCTACACATGGGCTTCTTAACAATGTTTATATAGACCATGCCTGGTTCTTTAGTGGGAATCAACATGGGTGAGGACAAATGTGAGCCTTTCCACTTAAACTTTATCTTCTGCCTTTCTTCTCTGTAAAGTAAATCAACTCCCATGGCCAGATCAATGCACAACCAGGAGATAGCTGGTCTAAAGCCAGCCTGTGTCCTCTGTGACTGAATGCTGCAGGTTTCCTTTCTGTGCCTCTGCTGAGCCTTCCTTCTCCATCGCACCAAACACGAACAATCTGTGTTTTTGTTGCTCTCCCTTCCTGCTGCGTCCTGTGCAAGTGTCAGTGCCAGTGATGCCAGGCTTTGTTATCCACCTACTGCTCCTCAAAGTCAGTGTTTTACCACTTCATGCCATGCTGCTCCTCCCCCTCAGAGACAAGCTCTGTGCAAACAGCCCTGAAGCCAAAATGGGGCTTGGCTTCAGCTTTCCTTATTGTGGGGTCTTCAAAATTAAATGTATTAAGACAAGAGAGACCTAAGGCCATGAACTGTCGTCCTGCTCAGTCCTTCCTCATTGCTCTCGTGCTCCTCTCTGTAGCTGTCCCCACCTTTTGTCTCATCTCTTATGTTGGCTGTGAGATAATTTCCAGCAGGGCTTATAGAGCTCTTAGCACTAGGGGTGCATTAGACTGTGACTAATCCTACCCTTCCAACATGAGCAGTGAAGGTTGAAAAATAATGCAAAGAACAAATTCTGCACGTACCAACTTCTCTCAGATAGAGAGTAGAAATAAACCATCGAAAATCTGTACCAAAAGTAGATTTAAAATAAATTTGCAGTGAGAATAAGCTGGCTCTTCCCTAAAACAGAAACTGCTGGCACAGTTTCTTGTGGAAATTTGTTGATTTTATGCTAGACCTGACCCTCACGTATTTGAGTTTTTTTCACTGTGGAAATGTTGCTTTGGCCTGTTGGTTCTGCATGATGAAAGATTTTGTAATACTTCCACTCCACACTTCTCAGGCCAGGACATCTCAAAAGCATCTTTTCAGTACATTCATTTATGGTTCAATCCAGAGAAAACAGAGACAGCTAAAAGGTTTAATAAAAATGCAATCAAAATTTTGAAGGTCTTAAAGTCAATGAGAGGAAATAAAATTTTTAAAAATTGCTTTTGGACGTTTTGTCAATTTGCCCAGCACTTCTGCCACTGCTTCTTCATTTTGAACTGGGAAGCACAAAGTCATCTCAGTAACAGCAGAAAAGGTTTTGAAGGAGTTTTGAAAAGCATCACATACAGGGGAAAAAATTCACAAAGTAGCTCTTACTTTGGAATGACCAAATATACAGTATTACTAGAGAAATGAGAAGGCAGATTTTCAGCCCACAGCCAAAATTCCACTGCACATCACTGTGAACAAGGCACTCAGTTTCCTTGTGAGCTGTATCTGACATTGATTGCTACCACAGCTGTTCCAAAAGAACAACACAGCACTTACAAATGGAGCCTTTTCCTCTTGCTTAACTTTCAGGCAAAAGGGAGAGCGATAGTGCTCTTTTTTTCTGAAATAATTTATGAGGGATTCTTTGACATTTAAATAATAAGATTTATTTTTTGAATAGTTTGAACCAAAAATGTCCATACTTGACCTTCAGAAGTTGGAAAATCCTCCCCAAAACTTGCCTGTCCAACAGGAGAGATGTTTTGGGGGAGGAGTGACCAGCACTTTTTTTTTGTGATAACTTGGTTGCCTGCCACCAGTTAATCTCTCATCCATTGGGGTTGCCAAGAATAGTGCCTCATCCTTTACTATTACATTTTCAAGGCAGGACATGATTTTTGGAAAAAGATCCTGATTCAAGATAGGAATTAAAATTGACAGACTTAGGTGGCATCTTGCTAAGGAAAATCTTACTCTTTCAAAACAGTTTCCAGTGACACCATCCAGCAGGAGATTTTTGCCAGGCCTGAAAAATCTTTGGCTAGAAATTACATCCAAGTTTAATTCCCTTATGATAGGAGTGATAAGTAGAAAAAAAATGAAAGAGGATGTATCCCGAGAGCAAACTGTGGTCAACGTCTCAACTCATTGTGAAGCCTCTCAGACTTAGGATGTGGAAGGGTGTGAGTCTTGAGATTTACACAGTATTTTAAAAATTGGGTATTGAGCAGGTTGGTTTTGTTATATGAGCAATACACCCTCCTCTATGTGAAACTGAAAGCAAGGCTGTCCTGATCCCTCTACAGGGCCATCATCCCCAGGCGCAGCACATTCTCCTGATCAAAAAAGCGAGCTCCCTGTACGGGGATTTTACGGGAAACGCCTCATTTCTTAAATAAATCTCACTGTGCAAGGGCAGCTGAGCAGATTACTCACGCGATATGAGCTGGGAATCCTCTGGCCAGGAGAGGCTCGAGGAGTGCAGAGGGGCTTCTGCTCCTGTGCTTGTTGGACACCTTTGCATACAACTGTGTCTCAGCCACCGCCATCTCCTCCGTCCTCCCTGCTCCGTGTGCTGAGCGCTCACAGAAACGGGGAGGAGGGTGCGAGGGAGGGAGGGAGGAAGGGAGGGAGGGAGTCAGAAAATGAAAGAGGCAGATAAATTTAAAAAAACCCTCAAACCTCTTGTGATCTTTTCTGTCAAAAGCTGACATCCTGTTTTCATAGAATCTGCATCTCTGAGTTTTTGTTGTAGGGTGGCTGAAAAAGCAAAAGCTTTTCCTACCCACCAAACAAGACTAGAAGCCCCAAGGTAACCACCAAAGTCAGCATGGGCTTGCTGAAGGGGCGGAGATGGAATCTTTTAGCCTTTCACTTTAAACTATCTCCTAATGCCAGGAATCCACCTCAGCTGTGGCTGCGCGGTGGGGGAGGCAAATGGGGCTGTCCTGCAACATGTAAGAACTTAGTCTGTAGGCCAAATTATTTATTTTTGGGCTCAGTTTTCATGTGCTCCTGTCCATACCATAGGTGGCTCCTGCTCAGGTCCCCTCAGCCAAAAGCAATGAGCAATCCAGCTGTGGAAGATTAAACCCAATGTCCCATCTATCACTCCCTGAGGATGAGGTTGGAGCAGCTCAGGGTGGCAGCAGGGAGAACTTGTCCTCTCCAGTGGTGCCTGTCCCACTGTGGGAGCCTTTGCAGAGCTGCCCTGGCTGGTCCCCAGACTTTCCAGCATGGCCAGAGCAGGTGAATTGGTTGGAGACAGCTTTTTCTGCACAGCAGATATCACTGCTTGTGGGGGACAGGACACCTCACCCCATGAACTGAAAGGATCGCCTGAGCTGCTGGTCTCCTGAAATGAGCCCTCACATTTTCCCCACTTTGGATGAAGTTCCTCTTGGGACACCTGGCCAGCTTGAGCTGGTTCTTCAGCCAGTTGGAGAACCATCTGAAGTATCTGGAGCCCAGTGGGGAGTGTCCCTGTTTCCAGAGAATACTCCTGAAAGAGTGACACAGGAGATGATGAAGAAAATCTTGATGTCATAGTTTAAGTTAATAGGATTGTGGTATGGCGTCCTCTTCTTTGGAAGTGCCAGTTTCCTTCGTGCACAGCAAAGGGACTGATCAGCTTCTCTCATCACAGCCATGTTCCAGGGATAGGGTTTTTTTCATAGAAAACCTTCATTTCCTTCCGGGCTTCTCAGGAGCCTTGTTTCACTTACTCTGCTGTGACTTTTTACTTCATCTCTCCTTCTTCTTCTTCCCTCCACCCATCCCTCAGTCATGAATCTCTCTTATTAGTGAGAACAACCAAGCCAAATGATTACTATTCTTGAGCACTTGTTGCAGCTGAAGGTGCATTTTCATTCTCTAAATCCCAGAGTACAACTGAGTTGACACATCCGAAACATGAGACGCTGCTTTTTCAAAAACCCTGTGCAGGCACATGGCAAAGGCCAAACCGAGTGAAGGAGGAGCAAGGTGAGCCTGTGAGCTTTGTGTGCTGAAGAGAAGAAGCTCTGGGCCTGCTGCCCTCTGCCACCCACCGCTCTTGGTGTTCAGGCCCCTCAGCTTTGAGAGAAGATGAGCAAGTGCTCATGTAGCATTCATGGGCCTCCTTTGCTAGGGGTTTAAGGAAAGGTTTGCAAATACTACAGCACAGCCTGGTGTTCTTGGGCTAATTAAAAAGCGTGCTGAATTTTTATCTCCCCCTTTCTGTAGCCATGCCATCCAGGGCCACCCGATACCCTTCTCCAGGTTGGGTTACACGGGCTGCGGCTGTGATGCCGCGCGCAGCGGCCGGCTGGAAACCCTCCCAGAGTACAGTGCCTTAGAGAACTCCGAGTTTCCTTTGGGTTGCTTTTGATAATGAAGAAAGAAAACAGTTTTGCTTATAGCTATGACTTCTCAGGAAGAGGTGAGTGAAGTTTTGGGAGCATGTGATAACCTGTGAATAAGCAAAATGTCAGTGTTTAGCTTTTGTGTCATTTACTTCACAGTGCTGTTTTGTTTCCTGATGGGTAAATTATGCTCCAGTTAGAAAGCTTTTTGGTTTTAATAATTAACAGTTATGCTGGCAGATTCACTACAAAATTTAATTTATGTTCATTGAAATGTAGGTGAAATTTTATCAAATGAAAGAGGGTAAAGGAGTAAAGGGTAAAGGAGAAAAAATATTCCAGGTGTCTTAAAGATAAGTATGCTAGATAAAACTTATTCTTTGCCTAAAATGTGTCATTGTAAGCATTTTCTGGGACTGACACTGCAAATACACTGCTTTTACAGCTTACCAGCTCCACTGTCTTTAACAAACCTGGACCTGTTGCACACCACTGTGAGCTCAAAAATCTGATTCCTTTTGCCATTGTGCAGAACCAGAGTCAGAAATTATAATTCCAAACCTATTTACCCTGAATTCTAGTGTGGCCCATTTTAATTGTTTTTTCACTGTGTAGTATGTCATCAAAAGTTTACTGGAGTAAAATTCAGGGACCCCTGAATGAGGATCCTGTCAGGTGCTGTGCTGGTATTGTATATTTTTTAGTCTTTCTCTTGTTTCTTATTGCAATTATAGAGCAGAGGATGGCTTCACACTTCTAGTGTGAGTTATTAAAAGTAGCTACAGTGCCTAGACTAATCTGAACAAAAATTAACCTCAGTAGTTTCCTGGTAAATTAATTATAAGTGCTCCTCATATGAATACTAAGTACATAAAAATGTACTTCATCCAGCTTTGGAGTTCTCAGCACAGGAAGGGCATGGACCTTGCTGGGGTGAGCCCAGACGAGGCCAGGAAGATACTCAGAGAGCTGGAGCACCTCTCCTATGAGGAAAGGCTTAGAGAGCTGGCATTATTCATCCTGGAGAAGAGAAGGGTCCAGAGAGATGTTATTGTGGCCTTACAGTTCCTAGAGGGTACTAGAGAAATGTTTATATGAGATACTAGGAAGAAATTCTTCCCTATGAGGGTGGTGAGGCCCTGGCACAGGTTGTCCAGAGAAGCTGTGGCTGCCCCTGGATCCCTGGAAGTGTCCAAGGCCAGGTTGGATGGGGCTTGGAGCAACCTGGGATGGTGGGAGGTGTCCCTGCCCATGGCAGGGGGTTGGAACTGGATGATCTTTAAGGTCCCTTCCAACCCAGCGCGTTCTGTGATTGTGTCAACATTTTCCAAGGTGATTTTTTTTTTTTTTTTTTCTCTTATTGAGTCAGGTTCCAGAGACAAATCCCACTACTGGAAGTCTTGAAATCATCTCTGTTACAGAAGATGAGCCACCAGTACCACAAATCCAGTTTACCTTCAAAAGATTTTTCTTCATACCACAAGCAAGAGTGGACCCGAGTGCAGATGGATCTGGTAGGGACAATCACAGCTCTGTGACCTTTGAAATCCAAATGGCCAATGTGTGCAAAACTCTGCTTGCCCACTCAGAGCAAGCAGTCACACAGGGGAAGAAGAAACACCACCTCCCTCCCCAGGTGTGAGGTTTGCCAGCTCAGATGACATCTTGTGTCACAACTTGCACACACAAGCATTCTTCACAGCCAGGTTATTCACACAGAAGCAAACATTTCCCCACACTTTTCAGAGACATTTTTGAATGGCTCGTTTGAAATTTTGCCAAGCTGGAAATTGGTCCACTAAAACCCCTGAATATACAAAGCAGCAGCCTTGGAGAATTAGAGTGGCTGTATGCTTCTTCCCATAGGCTTCAAAATAATCATTGGCCTCAGCAGAGGCAGGCTGAGCTTCCAGAATGAAAATAGAGCAATTAAATTTTCTAGTCCATTAGCTGCTACAGCTGCCTAAGATTTTTGGCATACCAGACAGCAAGTCCATTGCCAAAACCAGTCATTCAGCTGCTGCTGGGAGAGTCTGTGGAAGCTGGGATTTGCTGGAGTCTATAAACCCTGGGAGATAGTCCTTATCCTTGACTGATTGTCTGCCAATCTCAATTTCAGATCTTGGGAATGAGGGAGTGAAGAGCTGTATGAACTGAAATAAAAGACAAGGTTCTGCCAGTTCCTGTGTGCACCCATTGTTGCCTAAAACAAGGCAAAAGTCTTAAGGCATCACCATGACTCAGCTGTGTTTGCTCTTTCCCCATAGTTTGCCCTTTGTATCTCAGAATACATTTGAAACAAGTGAAGATTTCAATATTTACTTCAGAATCTCTTGTTTTCCAGACTGGCAATACCAGTAAGTTGAGGTCAGCTGTGGAGATCAGTGGTTGGTGAACGGATCCAGCTCATGAAATGTATTCAGCAATTACTACTTATGTATTATTTTAACTTTAGATGCATCTTTTGCACCTGAAAACTCAAGACTCAGCCTTGAGCCATCGCTCAGTTCTCTGCTTGCCCTTATAGCCAAACTTTGAACAGATCACTTTTTCAGTTTTCAAGACTAGTTAGGGAAATCCTACTTTGTTTTGCAAATTTAGCTTTCTATAATTTTCAGTTAACCTTGCTTCCAAGTCCAGAAGGACAAGTGACTTTCCCCCTTCTTGTCTTTAACATCTATTTGAGTTGCACACAGGTTTGATTGCACAGAAAAAACAGGTGTGGATTTAGTTTTTATCCTGGGACTCATGTTTCCAGAAGAGGTTCTCATAAAAAAGCTCACAGTGTGATGTGGCCCATAAAAATGAAAATTTGGAGCTCAGATTGTTGAGTGCATTGAGGACAGGCCAGGTGCTCTGGAGGGGCACAATTCAGACCCTCACAAAGCAAATGCTCAAGGGATGCCTGAGAGCACCATCAGCCCCAAAGCACTTGGAGCCTTCTCAGTCCACGAGATGGGATCCAAACCCCTCCAGGTGAGGTCAGCCCATGCAGGACTTATTGATGCCATCCGCTTTCATGTTAGATAAATCTTTTTCTTTGCAAACTCAAGAGGTTCAACCTCACAGAAGCTGTTCTCTCTGTTTGGTTTCCAGGAGATATCGAACCACCTTCAATGTGCCATGCTTTTGTCTCCCTGAAATACTTTCCATATATCTGTGGTTTATTCCTTGGAGTAATCCTAGCAGTTGCCATTGGCCTGGGTGGTGAGTGCCATTAATTATTCATTAAGTTCTAACTTAACCATTCAAATGCTTAATTTTTCATGAGCCTTTTACTGAGAATGGAATTAAACTGCTACTGTGGCTTGTTTGCGGAAGTAAAAAATCTTGTTGATGTGATGGCTTTAAATTTTATTTACATGTAGGGATAAAATAGATCTGGCACTCCTGGGAGGATTGGTGTAATATTTACAGTACCAGGGAACCACCAGCTCCAGGAAACTTTTCTCTAGTGAAGCTTCTCCAACTCCCCTTGGACAATGAGCTGAGTTTAGGAACTGGAGGTAAAAAAAAAAAATCTTCAGGTAGCCCACACCACATTTTTGTCTTGTAATTCACTCCTCTACGCTTTCTTTCAAAGAATTAAAGAACTCTCCCCTATCACAAACAACTTCTACAAAGGAAAAGAAGAAGCAGAATGAGTTTAACTGTGATGGGGAAGTGTAACCTGCCCAGGTCCAGGGGCCAAATGTGTTGATGTTTCTTCACACCTGGAACAGGGATCAGCTTGTGAGAGGCTGAGGCATCCCCTTGGGAAGGGCAAGCACGAGATGGGTTTTTCAAGGGCCTCCCCAATTTGCTGCTGCGGGTCTGAGGCATCAGGCAGGAACTCACCCTTGAGTGAAACTCAAACTGGGAGCTGGGAAGGAGTCAGCACACACAGCAAGGCTGGCTCCTCCTACCAGTCATTACTAATAAATGATTTTGCAGCACCATGTAGCCACCTCCAGGTTGTATTTCGAAAGTTCCTAGAGTACAGGAGTTGGCTTTTCCTTAGCAAGACTGAAATCTGGCCAGACAATGGAATTCAGAAGTGTTAAATTAAAATCCAAGTTTTCATTGCTGTGTTCTCTTTCATTCTTTTTAGTCCAGTACAACTGCATTGGGAAGTTTCGCTGTCGATCGTCCTTTAAGTGCATCCAGAAATCAGCCAGGTGCAATGGTGTCTTCAACTGTAAGGAAGGGGAGGATGAGTACAGATGTGGTAATTTAAACTTGATTATAAGCCCCTCCTACCTCCTCCTGTAGAATTGGCTCATTATCAAGGAATGCATGTTGTAAAGAGTTTGGGTGAGACAAGAAAGATAGAGACCAATGGATTATCTAAATCACCACTCCAGAGGAAATATCTCTCTGAGGTGTTGATTTATAGTTTATTAAAAATCAAACTGCTCTTAAGGTAAATGTAATGATTGCTGAATATTGTTACTGCCATATTGATCATCTTTCTCCATTAAAAGCTCAGATGCTTTTTGACTGCTCACATTTCCTCTGCCTGCAAGGTGTATGAATACAGAACTCTCTACTCACTGGTACATTGTTGCACTGTGTTGGTTTTGAAGATTGCAAAAGCCTGATATCATCTGCAAGGACGTGGGAATGGGGGAAATCAGCCTTTTGTGTATTCAGTGCTGCAGAGTTTGCTGCTTTGGGTGTGAAATATATGACTCTTGTATGAGTTTCTCTCTGTGATGGTTTTGGGCTTCACAGGGATGTTTTAAATGTTCCCTCCCTGTCCTGTGCTATGGAAGGTGACTGTGGTGTTTGCAGCCACGGGAGGGAAAGGACTCTAATAAACAGAATAACTGGTTTTTAGGTCAGTGCCCTTGTAATCCTGGCTCCTGTACCTACAGGTAAGGAGGCAGCATAGCTTTTTTGTCTGGGCAATAGGAGGAATGATAAGAACCAGGAGCTTTTGCCCCAGCAAACCCTGCACAATGTGTTCAGCATTTGGAGTGTTGTCCCCAGGGAGGCTTCAGGCCACTGTGAGGCCTGTGGGCAACACCTCTGCTTTTCTTGTCTTCCTTTGCAATTCCATAACTCTGGCTCATGGGCACATGAAACATTCTGTCCAAGAATCTAAGTGATGAAAAAGGGAAGTAGTAAAAACTCAGTGAGCCAGAAAAAAACACGCACCACAGTGGTGATTGGCTCTGTGGTGTGCTCACTTGGTTCATCTTCACAACTCACTGAGGCTTTTCTTCTCTTGAATCTCAAAGTCAGGCTGAGTGGCAAGAGGGCAGTGCTGCAAGTGTTCACCTCTGGATCCTGGAGAACAGTCTGCTCTGATGACTGGAGAGCAGAGTATGGGAACACAACCTGCAAACACCTGGGCTTCTCAAGGTATGGACACCAAAAGCCAGAAACTTTATTTGGTATTTTGAATAAAATCCAAGGTTTTTGGTCCTTCTAGTGAAACTTTGTATTAGTTTGTGCTTTAAAAGAAAAAATGACTTAATAATCCACCTTTGTGAATGATACGATTGAGGAGATTTGAGAGGATATGGGAAATAGTTCTGAGTACTTGTACACTGCAAATATCTTTTATTATTGCTATAAATACTGCATGGTGACTAAACACAATGACTTGGCTTAACCTTCCCTGTGTGTTGCAGGTGCCCAAATCTTTTTTGCCACTGTAGCTCACAGCCTGTCACATAGGCATCCAAAAATATGAACATTTTCCATTTCTTTTACCTCCTCTGTAGAAAAACTTATATACAATTCATGTCATGACATCTGTTAGGATTTAAGGTCCACCTCACAGATAGGGAAGAACATGGCAAAGCAATTCTTACTGGATTGATCCCATTCCTGAAAAAGCACCATTTCTCTCACAAACTTTTGCAAAACTGAGGAAGAGTTTGAAGTTCTGATTTACCATGATGCTGTTATTTCTTACAATGGCATCATTCTAATTTCTGCACATTATACATAGCAGTATAAAGCTTCTTTGAATAAATTCTTGTTGCCTTTAGGATAAAATACATCTTGATTGTACAACAAAGAAGACAGGAAAAAATTACAAATTATTCATCCTCCTTGCTGCAAAACATAACTCTAGAAAAAGGAGACAATGATCTTGTTAGTGCCTCAGGAAATGTGCCAAACACTTAAAATGAAAAGCTCTATTGTAATATTACAATTAAAATTTACTTTCTCTGCCAACTAAATGCATCTCAGCATGTGTGGCTTCCACACGCGATTATGTCAAAAATATATGCACGTGGTAAGAAGCATAGGGGGAGGATAGAATGGCTTTATCGAGTGTCAGAATCTGATTATTGTGGTTTACATTAGCAGAACTGCTGAATTATTCAAGCAGATTGCTGAAATGCTGTCTGGGGATAGCTGTGTTTATGGTTTATTTGCAGCTACGTGAGTTCAGGTTACCTGCCCGTGGCTGCAGTTGAAAAACAGTTCCAAAGACATTTCGTGTCCCTCAGCCACTGGTTCTCAGCTGATCAAGTGACATCTCTGCACAATGCAACAAACCTCAGGTATGGCTCAGCTGCTTCATCGTCACAGGAAGAGAGCAGTCAATAGAAGGGGAATTGCTGATAGTTTGGGATTGTTGCTGTTTTTTCTTGCATGTAGAACTTCACAAGTGGTTGGTGGAGTTACACATCCTAGGCTGAAGTGCAGTAGCAGTCTCGCTGGAATATGAATTAAGAGTCTGATCCAGGACCCATTAAAATCAACAAAAGCTTTCAAATGAGCTGTCTGAAATGAGTATTTGTCCCATGATGCCATTTTTGCAAATGGTTAGGCACCAGGCACTTATCTTTTTCCACTGTGAAGCAGTTTGTTTTGGTTTGCAGATCCTCACACATTCCCCAGTGGGTTTATGAACACTTTATGGTCCATTTATTCCTCCTGACAAATGCTGGTTTTTCTTAGTTACCTTCCACTGAGAAGGAAGCTATGGAAGTCCAAGGAGACCTCAGATGACGTGCTGAGAACTGCTGATGAGCCTTTCCTCATGGAAGAGTGAGCCACCCTTCAGCAGGGCAGCATGTGGTCTGCAGGCTCCTGATGGTGGCCAAGCTCCTTCAGTATTTCAGTTAAACATCCTAATTAGATTGGATGAGTTCATGGGTTTGTACCTCTTTCAATATTCAAGTTACTTATACTTATGTGCACAGGAAAATGACATAATATTGAAAAAAACCCACAGTATTTGTGAATTGGAACTAATGCTGCACTGTCTTCTCATATCAGGGAGGAATGCACTTCTGGCAATGTGATCATCTTAAAGTGTTTGGGTAAGAATCAGGAAAAGTGAAAAAAAAAATTAGAAACTATCCTTCTTTATCCACTGCATGGCAAGAGTTTGGAGGAATTGTGTACTCGTATGGTATGAGTTTATCACACCAAAGAAAAATTACATTTCTTATGTAAAATTTGAAAGAATTTCAGAAAGTGAAAATAGGCTTGGAGGGCAGATTGGTGGCATCAGATAGCAGGAGCATTTCAGTGAGACTCCCAGTAGGAAGTAGATATTTAAAGACTGTGAGTTGAGTCCATGGACTCATACTATTATTCCAACTCTGTTATTCCAACTCTTTGGCATCTTGGCAGGGAAAGGGAAATTTCTGCCTTGATTGAAATTCCATCCCACACTTCTCCATGTCAGCTTGTTTTCAGATTGGGATATGAAAAATCAAAGTGCAACAGCAATGTCATCATGAGGGGAGAGGAGATGCTTGAGCCTGCCTGTGTGGGACCCTGGGCATGGAAGGAGGGCAAAGCAAGGGGTTTTACGTCTCTGAGGGACAGAGACATGAGCCCCACAGCCCCCAGGCCTTGGAACAGCACTGCAGGGATGGGAGGGAGGAGGAGAAACCTGTGGGAGCATCCACAGCCCGGGATGTGCCTATGGGGATGGGGCTGCTCCAGCTGTGGAGACCCCTCAGCCTCAGCAAGGCTGGGAGGAGAGGGCTGGAGGTGGCCCAGAGCAGGGCTGGAGTGTAACCTTTGCTTCCTGGCAGCGTGTGGGACTCGGGCCAGCTACGGGCCGCGCATCGTGGGGGGCAACGCGTCGTCCCCCCGGCAGTGGCCCTGGCAGGTCAGCCTGCAGTTCCAGGGCCACCACCTGTGCGGGGGCTCCGTCATCGCCCCGCGCTGGATCCTCACGGCCGCGCACTGCGTCTACGAGTGAGTCCCCAAATCCCCCTGCTCCGTGTGGGGACACTCTGCTGGCTCTTGAAAATCAGCTGCAGGACACACTGCCTGATCCATAAAATTGAAGCCATTTCTCTCTCTTCTTGCATGAGTATTTATTGAAAAAAGCCTCCCCAAGGTGTTGTTCCAATCCAGGGCCTCGGTTTTCAGATGTTCTGGTCAATCCCAGCTCCCTTGGAAATCAGCTTAAAACAACATTTAAGTGCTGGATTTTAGGTATCCCGATCTTCAGTTTCTGTGCACTGCATGTACAAAATCTCTATTTGGCTCCTCTGATCCACTGGAGCTCCAAAATTAATTACAGGATCCTTTTCAAGGTGCAGGATCAGTCAGTGGTTGTTAGTCAGCATTACTGTGCTTTGTGCCCTTTGCCACAGACACACTGCTCCCTCCTTTTTATGCAGTTGAAGAAGTCTTTGAGCTGTAAATAGTTATTTAAACTCTTCTTTGTGTAATTACTAACATAGCCCTCTCTTCTATTTATAATGAGCTGCCTGATTTTTCGGTCTTGTTTGCTGCTAAAAGTTCAGGAGAACTGTTCTTGCTCTTACCAAGCTCAGGCCACTTTCACCAAAGACATTTAGACAGCTAAAATGGGATTTGTCTGACCACTTTTAAGCACCCACAACACGGATGCCCTCTTCTGAGTAAGTTCTGTAGGGTGCTTTTTTACCCAGTAGAGAAAGAGATGGGAAAGACAAATCCCATCCCTAGATCCTATTTAGATCCCATTGTGTTACCATCACAATAATTACTTACCAATTAAGCATTTTAGGACTTTTGTCCTTAACTTTGTCACCCTTTCTACATTTTTAAAAATTAGGCACCAACCTTTGCCAATATTAGTAGATGAGAAAGCCAGTACAGCAGACTGAAGCTATTTGCCTGTAGAGTTTTATGTGGCCCATAAGCTCAGAGGACAATCAGATAACCTGAGGGTTTTCCTGGAGGTCTGACACTCTTTTCTACCTCTTTGTTTCAGCCTGTACTTGCCGAGCTCATGGAGTGTCCAGGTGGGTTTTGTGACCCAGCAGGACACCCAGGTTCACCCATATTCAGTGGAAAAAATCATATACCATCGGAATTATAAACCCAAGACAATGGGGAATGATATAGCACTGATGAAACTGGCAGCACCTCTTGCTCTCAATGGTAATTATCTGTGAGCTTTCACTTGACTTTCTCACCTTTCCAGCTAAAAGCACCCCTGTTCACACAACACCAGCAGGAACCACCCAGCCTCAGTGTAAGCACCTCCTCTGTACTCCACATCCAGGCATGGACAGCAACAATGTGCTGCAAAATGTTCCCAGTCCACTCTGGTATTGATTTACTGGAGGCATTTAATAATAGGCAAACATTAACTTTATTCTTTCTAAATATTCTTCCTATCTAAAATAAACGCCCTGCCTCATTCTGCTTGGAGGTCACAGAGATTTTTATCATGTCCTTTCTGTGAGTATCAGGGGATCCAGCAGTGTCCAAAGCTGAAAATCAAGCTTAAATTTCCAAGAGAAGAAAATGCCATTTGAATATAATAATGTTTTTAAATTAAAACTGCTTTTATTTTCCTGGTGGGATGTTGCCTGCAGCTGATACAGTGAGTTGAAATAATTTGTAATAATATTGTTTTAATTTAAATGGTCACCTGCCAATACCTCCTAATCACTGTGAGCTCTCTGCAGAGGGGAGCTGGCACTCTCTCACACGTCTAGATTGTCAATTCCTAAATCAATTCTCTTGTAATGCTTTGAACTTTCACTTTTAACAAAAATTAAGCTTGATTTTGTTCTGTTTTGTACCTCAGCTACTGCTGTTTTCTTTTGCTCAGGAATAGTTTTGGGAGGCTGTCAGGAACAGCAGTGGCTGAGATGCCTGCTATGTTCCATGCTGTGGGCTTGATGCTTTGTGCTGGGATCAATCCACTGTGGAGAAGTGAACCCCTGGGAACTGCCCAGTTATATTTTGTATTTTCCCTCCCTTTACTCATCACCAGTTTGTCCCTGCAAGCGCCAAGCACTGATTTTATCACATGAAATTCCATGTCCCGGAGCACAGAGGCACCAAAACTCTATGGGTGGGAAGCAAAGAGCCCCCCAGGAGTCTTGTTGCCCTTCGAGGGATGTGCACACACAGCTCCTTGTCTCACCTGAGCAGCCCTGGGGCCTCTGCTCTGCCCATCAGCTGCGTTTCTTGTTTGCTCATTCTTCAATGTATTGACCTGCCGACACCTCCTGCTGCTGCTCCGTGCTCAGAGCTCATTGGGCCCGCTGTGGGCGTTGTCTCAAACCCTGTGTTGGCCATAAAACAAAAAATCTGCAGAACTGCCAGGCTATTTATGTGGGGAGTGGGTGGTGTTCATCACAAGTTCATTGCAAGGCAAATCTTCAAGTTTTTCTCAGACATAGACTTTTTTTTTTTTTTTTGCTGAATTTTTTATTCTCTCTTCTCTCTCCTTGTTTTGTTTTTTTTTAAAAATAGGTCACATTGAACCAATTTGTCTGCCCAATTTTGGTGAACATTTCCCAGCAGGGAAAATGTGTTGGGTATCAGGATGGGGAGCAACTGTGGAAGGAGGTATTTTAAATGGTCTGGTGATTATTTCACTATATGAAAACTTCTTAGATGCAGTAAATATATTTGGTTGGGCCATGTTCAACACCAAATTTTCTGGAATATCTGGAGGGGGAAAGAAGACATATTACTAAATTTTATGCACACCCTGATCTGCAAAAGTGCTGTACAAACTCTTATCACAAGGAATTGATGGGTATATCCTCTGAAACTGTTGAAAATTATATGTATAAAATGTCCACAGGGTTGTACTCAGCCTCAGCCAAACAGGCTGTGCCCTTTAGAACTCCAAGCATAGAAAGTACAGCACGAATGCAAGAATTAACCACCCCTTTTTTTAAAGAAACACTTGTGTGTTTTCAGTCAGGTTGGATGATGTAGAAATTTGATTTGTGAACAATGTCAGAAAGAAAAGAGAATTTTATTTTTGTTTTTACCATGACTTACAGGTCATGTTAATCAATAGCATAAACTGAAACCACCTTCACGTGAAAATGCATAAATTGTCAGGTAATTGCTTTTTATCACTCTTCATTCATGTCACTGAACGTGTTCCTGTTGTTCAGAGAACAAGAACAGAACATTACCTGACCCGCAGATAACAGCCAGAGGTGGGGAGAAAACGAAAGCAAGGTTTGCCACATGAAAAGTCAGCTCCAAATTGACAATAGGCAGTGTGCAAATACTCCCATTTGTGGAAGGGATCGTTCAGGCTCTGAATGAAATAAAATAAATATTTGTAAAGTAAATCAGATGCTTGCAGATGATTTATTGACTAACAGAACAGGTGATAGATTCAGAACAGACTTTGGCATTGAACACACGAGTATTGAACACAGTGTTCAACAAGTGTTTTAGTTCATTAGTGTCATTGATTGTCTAGTTCTAAGTAGAAACATACAGTGTCCAGATTTTATTATACACTGGGATAATCCACAGCTCTGTAGAGTGGATATTTACTGTATTCTGTAAGTGATGAGACATCAACTTGCCTTACTTGTGTGTTGTCCTTTAATTGTATTTCTTTCATTCTTCCTTGCAATTCTTTTTATGCAAAACATTCTCTGTTTATAAATTGAGATTATTTTCAAGGACAGAAAGGGGTTTTTTTCTTTTTTTTTCCATGTTTTTTAACAGGTGATACATCTGACACCATGAATTATGCAGGTGTTCCTCTGATTTCCAACGCAATTTGCAATCACAGGGATGTCTACGGTGGGATCATAACGTCTTCAATGCTTTGTGCTGGTTTCCTAAAGGGAGGGGTGGACACCTGCCAGGTATGGAAGTTTCCAAACTGCAACTGTGCTCATTGGAAATGGAAAAACATGAGTGATAAGTTATCAGAAGGCACTCCCAGGCTTTTCTTGGGCAAACATTTGGGTTTGTGCCATTTATTTTGCTTTCCCCTATTATCAATCACTGACCATGTCCATTCACATGCTACAATTTCCTTTTTATGTTTCTTCTGTGGAACTTATCTGTTACTTCTGAAGCCAAATTTGCTCAGGACATATTTTGATTTGCTGTGTATGCTGCAGCACGGTGCCATCCTTTCTCTGCCTTGGCTGTGGCCTCTGCACTGCACTGAATTGCATTTTCCTGCACTGTGAGCAGCTCCAGAGACCTGCAAGGTGCAGAAAGCCTGTGGTGAAAAGCAGCCAGCTAGTCATGGACCAAGGGTTGGGGAGGAATTCCTAGTGGAAAGTGTCTCTGCCCATGGCAGGAGGTTTCAATGAACTTCAATGTCCCTTCCAACCTGAACCTCTCTATGATTCTATGAACTTCATGTTTCCAGATTTTCTCCATCCCAATCATGCATAGGATAAAATGAAGCAAAGGCAGTGGGTGCACAGATCTGCATTTCATCCCCTGTTTGCACACAACCCCCCCAGCAAGGCACCTGGCAGCAGCAGTGCCCAGGAGAGCTGCCCAAAGCAGCGTGCCCAGCACACAGCTCCACGTGACAGGAGAGCCCCACTCACCAGTGGGACAGGCTTGTTCCAAATTCCCTTTTTTCCAGTTGCTGTGCTGGCTCTGATGCTCACAGGGCAGGAAGCTGCCCCAGCATAAAGAAATGGAGAGTTTTCAGGACTTAGATGTCAGTTCATTGAGTCGAATATGCTGAGCAAAGTGTCTGGGAAGGGCTGGAAAAGCAGGCAGGAGCAGGCAGGGAAGGAGCTGAGATGTGAGTTGGTGTTGCAACCTTGGGCTCAGCTCAGCTCAATAGCCAGGAGCCAGGGAAAGAAAAATATGATTTAATTTATGTCACAAAATCTCCAGCTCCTGCTGTAACGTGCTTTTCCCAGCACCCAGAACAGAGCAGAAACAAGAAATTTTGAATTACTGGACTATGCCTCTCTCCCTACCTCCCCAAACAGACCTTTCCCTCCTTTTCTGGGACACTGACATTTGTTTCAATTCTTTGTCCTTTAGGGAGATAGTGGGGGGCCTTTAGCATGCGAGGATATGAGTATCTGGAAGCTGGTGGGGACCACCAGCTTTGGCGTGGGCTGTGCAGAGAAGAACAAGCCGGGCGTCTACAGCCGGACCACTGCCTTCCTGGACTGGATCCACGAACAGATGGAGGTCTGGGTTTGCCCTGTTTCCCCATCTCTGGCTGTCACTTTGCTCCTCCTGTGCCACACGGGGCTTAGCCCATGGTTGTCAGAGCTGAGTGGTGTGGTACAGAGGTGGTGTTTGGGGATGGGGCAGGTCCTTGGGCTGAGCGGGGTGCAGGAGATTAGTGGGGTGCTGGGAGCTTCCCAAAGGGATAAATAGGAGAGGACAGCACATCCATATGGGTTGGAATCACTGGGGAGTAGGGAGCAGGGAGGAGAGAGGTGTGGAAGGGCTGAGTCAGGTGAGGGGGGTCAAGGAAAGAGGTTATAGGGGATTATACCGTGTCCAGTTCTGGTGTCCCCAACATAAGAAGGACATGGAACTGTTGGAGAAAGTCTAGAGAAGGGCCATGGCATTGGTAAGAGGACTGAAGCGCCTCCCCAGTGAAGACAGGCCAAGAAAGTTGGGGTGTTCAGCCTGGAGAAGAGAAGGTTGTGTGGAGACCTCAGAGCACCTTCCAGAATCTGAAGGGGCTGCAGCCAAAGCTGGAGAGGGGCTCTGTCACGAACTGTAGGGATAAGACAAGGGGGAATGGGTACAAACTGAAAGAGGGGAAATTTAGGTCAGATATAGGAAGGAATTCTTTCCTGTGAGAGTGGTGAGGCCTGGCACAGGTTGCCCAGGGAGGTTGTGGATGATCCATCCCTGGCAGTGTTCAAGGCATGGTTGGATAAGGCCTGGAGCAACCTGGTCTGGTGGGAGATGTCCCTGCCCATGGCAGGGGGGATTTGGATGAGATGATCTTAAAGGTCTCATCCAACCTTTAATATTCTGTGATTCTGTGACAATTTGAAGCCATAAGGCTGCTACAGAAAAGTCTGAGGAGTGGAAGCTGAGTGGGCCAAGGAAATTGTAGGGGAAACATGGTGATGGCTGGAAGGAGAGGGCAGCAGAGACAAGGGGGGACACTGCAGCCACCTTCACCTGACCCAGGGATGGCCCCCTGGGTGGGGGGTGTCTCTCTGGAGATCAGTTCTGCTGCTGTCAGCACCTCCAGCACTGCCAGAGAGGTGCTGGGTTCAGTCAGCTGAGCAGAGACAGTCTCTGTGCTCCAGGTGGGACTCCCAGGCAGGACTCCATTGCCTAAGCGGAGGCGTCCAGAGCCATTTGAGAGATTTCAGGCAAGTGCAAGGCAAGTGAACCCTTCTTCCCTTCCCTGGGAGCAGTCTGGGCATGGAGACAGAGGTAGACAGCTGTGCACAGGCCCTTAATTGTAATAATTTTCTTGTCTTTGTGACAAAGCACCCTAAGCCCCAGAGCATACATCCCATTCTGCTCCAGCCTTCTCCTCACAGACAGAGCTGCTATTCCAGCACCCAGCTTGCTGGGATGAGGAAATGAATGGATAGCAATGATGCTATTCCAGCACCAGCCATCCAGCAATCTAGGCACGTGATGAACCCACTCCTGTCCCCATCTCATTTGTGAAGTATGTGAGACTTCCTCCTCAAACAAAATTGCTAATATCAAACATTCACAGACAAGGAGATGCCCAAAATAAGGTGATGTGTGCAATTTCAGCTCAGCCCACATCAACTGTATGACACACACTGTTTTCACAACTTATATTGCACATGGAGATTTATGCTATCACAAGCCTATCTGTCACTCAGAGTTAAAGAAAACAGGACAACATTTCTGAATCTCTAAGACCTCTAATATTACTTGATTTTCTTCCCCCCAAATATAGACATCATTGTGATTTATTTGCATATACAAACGCCCAGACAGATGAAGAGCTCATGTCCAAAGAAATCACAGATCTCCATTGTAAAGTGATCAGGGGAGCAAAAATACAGCAAAATCTTTGTTGAGCTAAATGCTAAAATATTAGAATTTTTCAGAGGGACATGCTTCAGACGTAAACATTAATTTTTCAATTTATGCCCTTGGAAAGGATTTGCAGCTGCAGCATGGAAACCTGAGAACTTTTTAGTGGACTCTGGGGCAAACCAAAAGAAAGTAGAACTAGTGTGCCTTTGGAAATGGGGCCGGGGTTGTAGCAAAGGTTTGTACCTGGCAGAGCTGTACTGGGACATAGCCCAGAACAAAGTGGAGAAGGGGAACTTCGGGGTGACCTAATTGTGGCCTTCCAGGGTCTGAAGAAGCTGACAAGAAACATGGAAAGGGACTATTTACAAGGGCCTGGAGTGACGGGACAAGGGGGAATGGCTTCCAACTGAGAGTAGGGTTAGATTGGATGTTAGGAAGAAATTCTTCCCTGTGAGGGTGGGGAGGCGCTGGCACGGGGTTCCCAGAGAAGCTGTGGCTGCCCCTGGATCCCTGGAAGTGTCCAAGGCCAGGTTGGATGGGGCTGTGAGCAATCTGGGATAGTGGAAGGTGTCCCTGCCCATGGCAGGGGGTGGAATGAGCTGATCTTGAAGGTCCCTTCCATCCCAAACCATTCCGTGTTTCTATGATTCTGCTGGTGGGACCGGCTCCAGCAGCCCCTCAGTTCCTTTGGTGCCCTGAGTACAGTGGGAAAACCCTTTCAGAGTTCAGTGGGTGGCAACATGAGCATTTCCCACAGATTCATAACGTTTTTCCTTCCCAGAGAGAACTGCAGACCTGAGGGAAGTGGCCGTGCTCTGGGCTCCTGTAAACCCACATCAGGCTCCAGCCCCACAGATGGACACACCCCACTCTTCTGGTCATCTGCTCTGAGCTCTGGACCTTCACAGAACACTTTCTACCATTTATTTTTGTTACTGGAACTGTACTTGATGCAAGCTGTTGCACATTCAGCCTGTTTTGGATGGGAGAGGCAGATGGGTGATGGATGATGGTGTTTACTGCCAGCTACAAATTTCACACATAGAAAAAAAAGCTAAGACTGATAAAGGATGCTGTCATGATAAAGTTTTGCATAAAGAGACTAGAACAGCTTCACATCAGGTTGCTCACTGTTATTTTAGTACTTACCTCACAACAACCAGAACAAAAATACCTTTTTTCCTGAAAGTGTTCATATAGGTCCCTAAGAGGTTGATGCTCTGTTGCACAGGCAGCAGCAGTTTTCTTTGCAGCCATAAAGCAAGCAGGAAGCAGAAAACTGGCAATTTTGAAAAATATGTTCCACTCCTGTAAGAAAAAAAAATCTCTGAATTCAAATATATTATCATTAGGCTGTGAACAAAGCTCCTAAAAATTGAACTCTTAGGTGTTTTGCTTAAATAGCTCTGAAATGAGCAACAGGTTGTAACTTTACTGGAAAATTCTGGGATTACTGACCTTAAATGGAAGAGGAGCTTCTTTATGCCCTGCTTTCCCTCCCTTTCTCTGCTGATGGGACAATACAGATCACTCACTCTTTGTGCCTGTTACTAACATCAGTGTGCAGATGGGCTGATGCCAGCCAGACAAGGGACAAAACATCTGAAGTGCTCCTGTGGTTTCCTGATTTCCACTTTAATATAACAGTCTTGGTTATTTTTAGTCTGGAAAATGCCTGATTGTTTGACATTTGCTCTTTATAAAACTCCTGGGGTGAAAGTTGTCAATATTAGAATTGATCACCAGGGATGGTGTAGGCTGAATAATGGATAATGTTGTCACAGCTTTCCAATACCAGCCAGAATTGATCTTTGCATCCAATCAAGTCCTGATGATCTGCTCAAGATGTGGTTTTGGATGCAGTCTGTGTGCTTTTATATCAGAATTTGCATCACCTCTGCTGCAAGAAAGTGCCAGCAGAATGAGAACTTCATTTTTGCTGTGACTTTATTTTGGGGTCAAAATCGAGAGAAACCAGCAAACCCACATGGGCTGTCAACCTCCCCGTTGTTCTCTGGATACAAACCTTGATATCACAGGGTGCTGCACCAAAACCTTTCATCCTGACTAAAGAAACTGCAGTGCAATGAAACAGCACTTCCCAAACCATCATGTTAAAAAGAAGAGGGAATCATTACTGCAAAGCTGACACAGAAACTGGAATTAATTTCAACTGCCAGAAGCATGACAGAATTACAACAAAGTGTGTTGAACCCTTGTGCAGCTGAGACATTTTCAGAAGAGCTTTAATGTTCACTGCTTGTTATCATGACATTTTCACAGTCCAACATGTTTAAGTATTATCAGCAGTCTGGAGATGAGGGCGCTGCCCTTGGAGCTTACAGAGTTGTTATTTCACATTGCTGGAAGGAACCCTGAAAGTTCCTTTTAAACTCCTCTATTTCCATAAAAAGACTGTATGATATGTATCCACTGTGGTCTGCTTTTATATTAAGGAGAAATCCAATGTAAAATGCAGAAAGCTACTGGAATGTTCCCAACCAGAAGCCACATTGACCCCCCCAGAGCAGTGACAGTCACTTATGGGTAGACCCAGCCTGCAAATCTTCCTTCTGATTTCTTTTAGACCCCTTGCTGTGGTGTCTTAATTTTGCATAGGCAGGATGTAGAATCACAGAATCATGGAATGGTTTGGGTTGAAGGGACCTTAAATATCATCTGGCTCCAACCCCTTTGCCATATAAAAGAGTCAGTCTCTAAAGCTGGATTTTCCTTCCCCTCCTTATGCCGTTAACGTTCATGCCAGAGGTTTTAAAACAAATATAATCACAATATTAGCATATTTCTTTGTGTTAAGCCAAGTGATGATACCTGGGGGTTTAGGACATTTGCTGTGGGAGGTGTTTTGTACAGAGAGTTTTGTACAGGTGTTTTATTCAGAGAGGTGGGACTGATGAATTGGTCTCTACTGGTAGCCAGCATCACAACTGGAATGCTCTGGTACACAGAAAAGTAACTTTTCAAAGAGTTTTTTATGGCAGGGCACCAAGCCTTTCCTTTTCCTTGGGATTTCTTCTCTTTATTTAATGAAAATAATTTCCTACACCACATGTGCAGGTACAGAGGGCTGCCAAACCAGGTGGGGCTGCAGGCAGCTCTGGTTTAACTAATCCTGATTAGGAGTTTCATGGTAAACACCTTGGAAGTATTTAAAATCTTTATAGTAGGGGAGTGTATGTTTGCCACGTTATTAAAGAGGCTGATGAAACAGCTTCTGGTTTGTGAACTGAGATCACTGGTGTAACATAGGATTATGTTACAGCCACGATATCCCTTAGAAATAGAATTTGCTTGTAGGCGCAGCCTTGCAGCAACATGTTACAGACTCTCAGGAAATTAATCCAATATAGAGCTTTGCAAGAAATGTCCAGCACATAAAGAAAACTTCTTTTGACATTCTTAATCTGCTCCTGTCACCAGGACAGTAAAGTCTGATAACTGAGACAAAGCTGATCAGTTTGGGTGAACCACAAGTGACTTTTATTCAATATACAGTTTTCCCAGACACTCTGAAAAACACTACATGGATAAACTCTCCTTTGGCCACTACAAAATTCTTTTTATTTTTCACTAGAGATGTACAAATTAGCAGGAAATTTCTGTAAAGAGACAGAGATAAGCATGAAAACAAGTGCCCAGGTTTGGTGTGGGAAGAAGCCAAAGTGCCTTCTGAGAAGTCACATGTTCTCAACAAGCATTTAACTCATCCTGCACCAGGTACAGCCCAGCATCTGCCCAGCCCAGAGCTGCCCAGCTCTGCTCTTAGGACAAGATTCAAGTAAACCTGTAAATGCAAAATGAAGAACTGTGCATTAGGCTTAAAAAAAAAAAAATAGATCTGGCTCTTCATTTTTTAGAATGTCTTCAGTATTCAAACACAGCAGGTTGAAAACTTGCATTCTGAGTGCTGCTCTGTGCATCCTGCTGGTTCTGGTTCAAACCCAGCTTGGTCCCTGAGAGGTGCACACACTCCAGCATCTCTGTGAGCACAGCACTGGTTTAAGATCTGCAGATCAAATTTATTTCCTTCAACAAAAAGCCCTGTGAGAAGCAGTATCACGATTGTGGGCACCAAGAGGCTGAGATTACATAAAGCACAGTAAGAAAGGAGCTTACTTGGTGTGTTTGACTTTAGGGAAGGTACAAGGAAGTGTTTCTTATCTAGACTGAAAGAGCACACTCGATCATTGCCTTTAATCTCTCTTTTGATGTATTTAAGAGGCTTCCAAGTTTGTTTTGTTGCTTTTGCCACATGTTTTCTTGCTGGTGGAGCTCCAGCCCTGGTAGAGGACAGTAGGTTGTGGCCCCAGCATGGACAGCAGGTAGGTGAGTAAGTTTTTGAATATTTTGCATAAAGATTTTGCAGGGAAGAGGTAAAAATACAGCAGTCTTTTGGGATGCTAAAATATGCCCAGACCAATTTTTCCTGATCAAAATTAAATTGACTTCACCACAGATTGATTTCCCTGAATAGAGCTTTGGTAGCTGCCAGTCTGAGCAATATAATTGTAGAATTCAATGGGCAGGAGGAAAAAAAAAAGAATGATTTCCCCATCTCCTAATGCTGGAGTGTATTTACTCAAGGTAAATGCAGGCTCAGGGCTGGCAGCTAAGCCAGGAGCCCAGCCTTGCCTGGGGCACCCACGTCAGAGCTCTGCTCTGGGGCTGCCAGCCATAAATATGGTCCCCTGGAGCTCCCAGGTGAGAGAGAGAGAGGGCAGCAAGGGAATGAAAAATGAGAAAGGAAGAGAAAACCAGAATGTCTTGAAGCACCACAGCATGAAGCACTTAGAGGAAATAATTTGCACTTAAAACCAAAATCACCAGTAAATCATAATTCCTTCCTACAGGTTTCCCACTTTTTGAAGTACATTTTGCATAGAAGGTCAAGTGGAAGAGAGCTTTAGATCCTTTTTATACAATTCCCTGTATCATTTATTTGGTCACCTTTACTCTGAGCAGCATTATCTCTATCAAAAATGAATTTTAAATGCTCATGATCATGTTCAGCCCACAGCAGATGGCAGCATACAGCCAAATGTTGCCTCCATCCCCTGTTGAAAAATCAATAAATAAACACTGAACAATTCGTGCCTCAGCCACCAGAAGTGGATAATGCAAATGCATTTATGGTTCTTGTGACATTTTTGGCTGTTTAAGGAGAAGTTATTGAGGAGATGCAGCTTCCCCAGCAGAGGAGGGGACTCTCAGGTACTCAGGAGTGTGGTCAGAGCATCCACAAACCTCCCCAGGTCTCCTCTGGTGGGTGCTGGTCCCAGCTCCCCAAACTGTGAGGCTGCTGTGTGCTTGTGCTGCTGGCTGCTCATGCTCTGGGATGCCCTGGAAATCACAGCCTCAGGATTTCTCATGCTTTGATATATTAAAAAGTGATACATTTTTTATTTTTAGAACACTAAAACGTTAGAGTAGATTAGCAGTAAGATGTCACTGCAGAGCTGGCTTTGATCAGAGAGATCTGTTGAGCATTATATTATCCACAGCTCCAAATACCTGTCTATTCCCATCAGAGGCTGAATTTATAATTGGACAATAACAGTGAAGAAGAACCTTTTCCTTACAAATTATTTTGTCACTCACTCAGGGCAGAAAGAAAAAAAGTTAATTTAGAGATGTAGCAACCTTCTTTTTATTAGCACTTATACTGGGACTAGGGTGGGAGCACAACTTACAAGGCCTCAGGGCAAAAATATGACCATCACATAAAAATATTTCTGTACAGGTACCCAGTGCTAGACACTTAGAGCCATGTACAGATAATTTTACAGCTGGTAGGGGAATGGAAGTTAAACTTCTCCAGAAACTAAATACTTCATCGCACTGTGGCTGCAATGAAGAGGGAAGAGAAGAGTGATACCTATTTAAAATTTCCTTCTCCTCCTCCTGCTGCTTCTCCCTGCAGAAGGAGGAAAACACGACCATGGCAGCTGGAGGCTGCTCTCTGTCCCTGCCTCTCCTGCATCCCCACACCCACCCACACCACGATAATCCCTGATTTTTATAGTTCCTCCTCTGCAATACCCCAGATCCTCTCCACCTCCCAAAGACCTTCTTGCCTCACAAGCCCTTTGCTTTCTCCACCCATCTGAACCCCTAAATACCCACCCTCCCTCCCATGGCTGTCCCTCCTGTACCCTGCCTGAGGCATTTGGCTGGGCAGGAGGCAGGACGAGCACCAGACATTCAGCCCTGCAGCTGATGCCAAGCCAAAGCCTGGGACATCCCTGCTTTTCCTTCAGTGGGAACAGTCAGGAATTTACACAGAACTTGTCAGAAGCTGGTATCACTGTTTCAATAGTTTCTCCTACAGTTTCTCAAATTTTGTCCAACAGGTTCAAGAGTGTTGAGGTTTAACTCCAATACCACTCAGCTGCCTGCTCGTTCCCCTCCCTGCCACAGTGGGGAGGAGAATCAAAAAGAAAAAAGTGAGATAAGAACAGTTAATTAATTGAAAATAACAACAACAACAATGAAAAGAAGAGAGAAAGAGAAGTAAAACCCAAGAGAAGGAGAGAAATAAAACCCAACAGAAACAAGTGATGCCCAAAGCTCACCACCCCTGATTGATGCCCAGCCTGTCCCCCAGCAGTGATCGGCCCCTCACAGACAACTCCCCCCAAGTTTGTGCTCTGATCATGATGTTACATGTCATGGAATATCCCTTTGGATAGTTCAGATCACCTGTCCTGTCCCTCATGGCTTCTTGTGCAGCTCCTCACTGGCAGAGCATGGGAGACTGAAAAGTCCTTGGTTTAAGGTGAGCACTACTTAGCAACAACCAAAACATCCGTGTGTTATCAACATTATTCTCCTGCTAAATCCAAAACACAGCACTGTACCAGCTACTGAAAAGAAAATTAACTCTATCCCAGCCAAAATCAGGACAAGGAACAATTAGAGGTGAGCCTCCTGGGTGTTTGTCTTCTTGGGTGAAGCAGAGAAAGAGATGAAGTATCGAAAATGCAGACAGATTTGAAAATAAACATAAGCCAGCAAACTGACAAAAAGGGGGGGGGGAAAGAAAAGCTTGGAAAAGTTAAAAAGCTTTACATTTGTGATTTATTACCAGCATGTCTCCAGGACTTGCTGCTCCTCCCGTTTCACAGTCCAGGAGCACCCAACAGGGTGTGTGTGGTGGAGATGGGACTCCACAGGGAAACCCAAGCCCGGGTCAGTGGCTGCAGGGGCAGAGCACATCTCACTGCCCTGGGGGGCTCTGAGGACTCAGAGCTGCTGCCCTCTCTGCCAGCAGCAGGCAGAGCAGACTGGGAGCACCCCAGCTGATGTGCTGACACATGCCAGGGCTCCACCTCTGGCAGCCCTGCCTGCTGTGCAGTGCCAGATGTGCTGCACGTGTGCTGCACTGGAATCAGCCCTTCCCAGCTTTCTCAATCCAAGGGCCACAAAGGCACTTTAAACAAAGCCAGGGACCATCTTGCACCATGCAGCTAAATGATGTCTTATTTACAAGTAGAGATGTTTCTTTATTTATGTGACTTCCCTTTTCCTGTTCACCAACCTGTATGCATGGGCATGTGTTCCCGTTTATAAAGTTCTTTTTTTCTTTTCCTTTTGGCAGCTGCTGTACAGATCATTCTCTGGTCACTGACAGATTGGGGCTGGAGACTCAGAAATGCTGCTCTAGGTGATTAATTAATCCCTTTCCCATTGCAAATGCTGACTGCTGACTCCTCTGGGATGTGAAGCTCCTGGTTCCTGACATTTGGATTTGCTGGAGGGGAGGGTGGTGCCTGCTGTTCCTGGCAGCCCCCTGAGTGCTGCCAGCATCCCTTTGTGAGGCAGGCACCAAGAATGGCACTGTCAGACCCATCCTCACGTGATGTGTGGTGTTTGCCACTCATGAGAATCACACGAATCACACACAGAACTAAAGTGTGAGCAGAGCAGCAGAGCAGGGACAGAGCCAGAGCCATCCCAGGGGATGGGGGAGCTGCTGGGGGGAGCTCCCAGCCCACATGGCATCCTTTTCCTCAGGAAGGGCTCCTGCAGTCCTGCAAGGGCTGCCTGCACCCAGCCTGTGCCTGCCTGGGGTTACCCCTGCACCCCAATGCCTTGGCAGGCAGCAGTGTCACCTTTTGTACCCCACCCACGTCACCAGCTCTGTAATGTTGACCGAACCTTTATCAGTCCCTATGGATAGCAATTACTGCAATGAGTGTAAGATTTAATGACCTTTCTTTAAGCCCTGTGGAAGTTCCTGGGAAGCAACAGAAACCACAGGCACACACAGGAACGTGACTTCTTCTGCACCGCTTTGCTAGGGATACTTTTCCACCAGGAATGAGAGAAGGGCAGCTCCACCAGACCCATAATCCCAATTTTCCCAGTGCTGCCATCTCTGCACATTATCCAGCAAGGCAGTGAGAGCCTGGAGTGGAGGAGCTGCACAACTGCTCTGCCATTTACCTGGGAGTAAATACCTACCAGACACTGAAAAAAGAAAGGAGGAGTAATAACGAGCCCCTCTGCAAATCCTTTCTCATTTGTGTCTGTGTTTATGTGCCTCACCAAAGAAGAAACCCCATTCCTTCCTTTTTTCCCAGCCCCTGTTCATTTTGTCCCTTGAACTGAGCACTGTTTGAAGGCTCCCCATCACCTGCATAATTTAAGAAGTAAATAAAAAATATTGCTGCACACACATATAAAAGCATTGACTTGGTGATTCACCGTGTTGAAGATAACTTAGTTAGCAACTGGCAGAACACACACCCAGTGATAAACGAGAGCCAGGCTGCGCACAATGCCCAGTTTGATGGCTGAACCTCCCTGCCACACAGACCTGACACTGAACTGGGAATCTTTGCTCAGGACCAGCCACCTGCCTGCTTATGGGACACCAAATGTGCTAAAAAGTGTTACTCAAGAGTGACTAAAAATATTCAAACAGTCAAAAAGCTCCACAATATAAATTAGTGTGTTTGGACAAACACAGCTGATGTAAAATAAAAGCCTCAAAAGTGACTGTTTCCTTTGGATACACATTCTGCCTAAAGCAGATAGACACAATCCTGAGTTCTCACCACCCTCCTGGCTGTGGGGCTCAGCAGAGACCCAGAGACAAAGCTCAGGAATTTCTCTATCAGCATCCAGAAACTGTAAAATTAAACGTCTGAAATTAGCCTGGGCTGGTACATAACACTCCACAGGGAGCTTGCTTCATTATCAAGAAATGCTAGACATTAAATTATTATTATGCTCATAGGTGTAAAGTTATGTGCAGCGATAAAATGTAATTCAGTACAGGATCATGATGGACACGGTGGAAACAAGAAATGAAGACACCTTCAGCATCATTTCTGTGAGAAGGAGGGAGGGTAAGGGTTGGGATATCAATGATTTGTGTTTCTCTTAGCTATGGTAGCACAGTCACACACAGATCAGCTTTCCCAGCAGTGCTGCTTTTTGTGCAGTGCAAAAATAACATTTTTCTGAACCAGATCAGGGATTATTGCAGCGTGCTTTCTTTCTTTCTTTCTTTCTTTCTTTCTTTCTTTCTTTCTTTCTTTCTTTCTTTCTTTCTTTCTTTCTTTTTCT